>CAOGCB010552846.1:0-13545 GCA_948266635.1 Cnidoscolus chayamansa | reverse complement strand
CTCGCGACCGCGACTTGTCTTTAACAAATGAAAATGTTGAGAAAAAGTTAAGACTTAAACTAAGTTTTGGGACATTAAAAGTAGACATTTGGGTTATAGTAATTGTTTATAGTATTGATGTAAAAATGTAATGTGTTTAGGTGGCACTAGAAGTGAAAGTGCTCTAGAAGCTCAAAGAAACAAAGAAAGGGGAAAAGCTATCCAAGGTAAGTTTATGTTCATTATGCAATCATATATGCATGATGATAATGTAAATACTATTTGTATAATGTAAGTGTGAGGAAATAATCATGCTTCCTTGTGCATGATAATATAATACGAAACATGTGTATGTTTGTAATGATGTAATTGTGTTATTATGTGACTTTGTACACTATGATGTTATGTTTGAGTTTGTTATGTGCAAAGTGGTAAATTGTATGGTAAATGATGAGTTCATCATGCAGTTCTATGCATGATAATGTATTATGTAATGTATGTATGTTGTGGTATGAATGTGCATAAGATTTAATGATTTTTTTAGTATGTTGAGATATGAGCATGATGATTGAGTATTGGTATCCTCATTGTTAAATGTGTGATGAGATAATGAAATCGGAGTGATAGTAAGAAAAGCATATGCATGGATTGATAATGCATGAGTTGAGTTGTGTATATGAGAATATAAATGTCATGAAACATAGCATGCATGATAGTGGGAAGAACCAAGAAGAGGAAGAGGTGACCCATATATAGATATAAATTGGGAAGAACCAAGAAGAGGAAGAGGTGACCCATAATGTGGATAAATGTGTATATGTAGTGAGACGATCCAAGAAGGGGAACAGGTGACTCACACTGCATACAATGATATTGAAAAGACACCATGGTGCACTAATTGAATATGAAATGAGATGGTTGATGAAAAGAAGCATGGAGAATGCATAGCATGAGATGCATTCACATTGTGTTGTGACATTGCATTATAGAATCATTATGATGGTATGATTGATGATTATATTAATGATGTCAATGATTTACAATGATATTGATAAATGAAATACATATTGTGAATATGTATGTAAATAATGATATTTATTGTATGTCTTATGAGTGTGGTTATAGCTTACTGAGTTATATACTCAGCGTTTATTCCTGATAAACGCAGGTGAAAGTAGCAAAGGAAATCAAGGCAAGCAGTGAGTTGAAGATAAAGTTTACTGAGGTAGTACTTGTAGATGTAGATGTATCCCAAGGATTTTTGTAATATACATATTTTATAATTTTGTAATTATCATGTGAATAGAGGCAGTATTGTAATTAAGTAAACTTATATGTTGTTTGTATTAATACCTTTATTTTTGGGCAAATACTTTTGGAAAATGTTTAATGATGGATTTACCATTTCATGATTTTGTTTTGAAATGAATGATGATGTTGAAAATGGTTTATAATTGAATGGATAATTCTAGTTTTAAATTATTTAAAATGTGAAAAATTTATACAGGTTTTAAGGAGCTGTGATGCAAACTTATCCCTTACAGGATGAGTGGTGATTTCTCTGTAGAAGAAGTAGGAAATCACTATTCATTCTGTGGGAGGCATGTCATAGAGGTTGTGACACAATAGACCTGGACATATCAGGCCTAATTGTCTAAAATCAAACAAGAAAAAGAGCAAAGAAGAATTATGACCGTTATATTAAGTGCTTCAGATTCAAGTTCACCACAAGATGAAAACGAAGACACTAAAGTTTGTGGAATGGCTCTTGCAGAGGAATTGCCAAAATCATCAGTCATAAATGAACATGAGGTAATTGATTATGATCCTCCTAATGTAGAAGAATTAGAGCTAGCATTTGGTAAAGTCTATGATGAATACAAAACTTATAAGAAAAAATGTGCAGTTTTGAAATTAGAAAATGATTCATTAAGAACATAAATTAGTTCTTTGAAAGATGTGCTCAAGCAAAATGAATTTTACAAAGTTCAAATAATTTTTTTCAATGAACTAAAAAATGATTTAGAGACATCAAGAAAGAAATGTGAAGAACTTTCTGAAAAGAACAAAAATCTTGAAAACAAAGTGAAATCTTTAACAGCAGATTTGATAAAAATTCATTAAAGGAAAACAAAATCTAGACTTATTGATTCACAAAGAATTTCTAGAGAAAAGTCAGGAATTGGTTTTAGTTGTTTCTCCAACCATAGAAAATACATAAACTATTTTGTGAAAGACATCTTCATCTTTACCACATATTACATGCTTTTATTGTAATAAAAATGGTCATATGGTTCATTATTATCCTATTAGGAAATAATCCCTTAAGAAAGAAAATCTGGATACCTAAAGGATCTCTCTCTAATAGCACTAACACTTAAGGATCTAGTTTTAGGTTTGTTTGAAGAATAAAAAGGACTCAATCAAGTGGTGTGTAAACAAGTGGATGTTCAATGCATATGAAAGGAGATAAAGATAATCTCACCAAGTTTATCATAAGAAATGAAAGATTTATCAGACTTAGTGATAAAGGAAGAGTCCAAATTACTGGAAATGGCTCAATTATAAATCAACCTAGTGAAAATGTTGCTTCAGTTTCAAGTTTGAAATTTAACTTCCTTAATATAAGTCAATTGTGTGACAAGAGGTTTAAGGTAACCTTCTTTACCACTCACTGTGAAATAGTTAGCTTAAATGATCATGCTCTGTTTATTACTTCTAAACATGACAATGGTTATATGCTAGATTTAGATTGCTTTCAAGATAGTGAAAAATGTCTCATGATTTTTTATGATAGTAGTTGGTTATTGCATAGGAAGCTTGGACATGTTAAGTATGCACTTGATAGTTAAAATTTCAAAGAAAAGAACGGTTAGAGGTTTACTAAAACTAAATTTTGAAAAAGATCATCCTTGCAAGTCTTACTCATTAGGAAAACAGACAAGGATCAATTTTCAGCTAAAAAATGTAGTCACAACCTCAAGAATTCTAGAAATGCTACACCTTGACCTGTTTGGACCAATCACATCCACAAGCAAAGATGTTAAAGCTTATGCATTTGTGATTGTGGATGATCATTCTAGATACACTTGGGTATCACTTCTTGGTCATAAAAATAGAACATTTAATACATTTGAAAAATTATGCAGAAATGTTCAAAATGAAAAGGGGTTCTGTATCACCTCCTTAAAGAGTGATCATGGGATGAGTTTGAAAATAGTTTATTTTAAGAGTTCTTTTTAAAACATGATACTTTTCATTCATTCTTAGCCTAAAAATACCTCAACAAAATGGAGAAATTGAGAAGAAAACAAAACACTATTGAAAATAGGTAGATCAATGTTAAATGAGAATAAAATTTCCTAACTGTTTCTAGGTAGAAGTTATGAATATAACTCGGTATATTGTAAATAGGGTAACAATTAAAGTCATTCTAAAGAAAACTTCCTATGCATTATCGAAAGGCAAAAGACTAATTGTTTATATTCTTAAGTGTTTGGTTATAAATGCTTATACTAAAAGACGAAGAGAACTTGAGAAATATTTGATGCAAAGGATATAAAAGACATAATTTTAGGTTAGTCTTTCCCAAGCAAGGCCTTTAGAGTTTTCAAACAGAAAGAGCTTAACTATTAAAGAATGTGCGAATGATGTGTTTGATGAAATTAACTCTTCTTTAGATAGAAGAGATTTAGCTGATAATGACATTGAGTAGATATTTTAGCAAGATGAATCTTGGTAAAATAATAAAAATGGGCAAAATACTAAAGTGAATAATAATGAGGAAATGCAACCAGAAAACTGTGCATAACCAAACTATGAAACTGAACAGCAATCACTTGTGGAAGAACTGCAAATTCAGGAACTTCAATATGAAGATCTTCCTCAAGAATGAAGATCCTATGGATACCTTCCTAAAGAAGGCATTCTTGATGATCCTTCACAGAAAATGATGACAAAAGATTGATGAAGATCAAAGTATGCTAAAGAAATTCAAAATAGAGGACTTGAAAAGCTTAAGTACTCCAATGAACACAAGCATCAAATAGATAAAGGTGAAAATGGTAAAGAAATTGATCAAAGGTTGAAAAGAGGTATGATGAGCTCACTTTTCCATTTGATTGCATCAAAACCTGAAATTTATTTCAGTATGTGTTTATGTGCAAGATTTTAGTCATCTTCTAGAGAATCCCATTAAATTGTGTAAAATAAATGTTTAGATATCTTGTTGGCACATGCTCCTTTGGACTAAGAGTGAAAATTTAGATAGTTGGACATGGTGACCTTGATTTTGCTGATATTAGACTACATAGAAAGATCACCTTAGATACTTGTCAATTATTAGGATATGCATTAGTTTCATAGTATAAGAAAAGGCAATCCTCAGTTATGTACAACTAAGGCTTAATATGTTGCAGTAGAAAGTTGTGTTGCTCAAATCCCTTGTATGAACTAATAACTTGAGAATTATGGAACAAAAGTTGATCATGTGCCTACTAGATGTGATAACATTAGTGCTATCAACTTAACTAAGAATCCAGTGTAGCATCCCAATTTTAAACATATAGAAATCATACATTATTTTATAAGAGATCATGTCCAAAATGAATATATTATGTGAAATTTGTGTCTACTGAAAAACACTTTGTTGATCTCTTCACTAAAGCCTATAAATGAAGAAAATTTCTACATAATAGTAAGGGAATTAAGAATGACTGATTTAGCTGAACAAAATTTGAATTTTGTGAAACTCATTCAGTTAGTTAAGATGTTGTGTGAATGTCAAAAGAAATGTCATATCTTGTGATTTTGAAAACTTGACATGCTGATGCTATGTCTTAAAAATAGATTCCTAAAATTGGAACATCATGCTCAAGAACATTTTATATTTTCTTTAATTATTTTTGTTATGCGATTATTGTGATAATGTGCTTATTGTGAATTAGTGAAAATGGATTTTCTTATGATGATAAATGATTTTGATGATCCTGTGATGGATGTGATAATTTTGCAATGAGTTGATAAATGTGGTGTTGATTGTATGCGACTGAAGTTTAGTTAGCTGTTTATTGTGTGATTAAGGATTATAATGGTATTGCAAATATGCTATGTGAACAACGTTTTGAGATTGAGATATTCTTCACAAAAACAACTTTTGCATTCTTGATTTGATTTTAGTTTGCTAAGTGTTATGATTTGCACAATGTGAATGAATGAGACCAAATGGCTTCAGTTAATTGATGATTTTGATGATAATTGTCGATTGATTTGTTCTTAGTTCCATTCCTATTCAAAATAGTAATGATTTTCAAAATTTGTCTACACACTTAGCTAAATTTCTAAAATCTATCATTTGTATATCCATTTATTTCCTTTCTCATAACTCCTTTAGACATTGATGGTTTCAAAATCAAGTTCAAAAATCATATCTCACTCTATGATCTTCAACCTTTCTCTTCAACATGTGTTTTTCATATCTTATATGTGCTATGAGAAAATCATTCAACAATAGTGAAAATGAGACTTTCAGCAGTAAAAGAAGAAGGGAAATAGGGATTACACATTACTACCGAAGATTTGAACCTTCAGAAGATGAAGTCCCTTTTGAAATTCTTAAAAGAAAGAGTTAATAAACTAAAAGAAAAATGATGTTGAACCAATAGAAAGTGAAAGAAGCCATGAGGAAGAAGAAAAGGAGAACAGAAAAAGAGAAAGAAAGAAAAAGTGGAGACTGTAGAGAAAGAGGGAACTGAATCAGACAGTTTAGAAAGTAGTAAAGGAGTGGAGAAAGAAAAAGGAAGCATATAGAAGAAAGATGAATTGGCAAATACATTTTATAATAGAAATCTATAGATGTTGAAAATTATTCAGAGTACTGCCAAGATAGCCATGGATTCATAAAGTTGCAAACTGAAGCTTTAAAGCTCAAGGATCAGGCTAATCAGATATTGCTTATTCAGCTTGGTAAAATTGAAAGAAAAATGGATTTGAAAATAGGTCCAAATATCCATTCTGAACAACCTAAAGCAGACTAACTAGGTACTTCTAAAGAAGAGAACTTAGGACAGAATGAAGGAAAAATATTGGAATCCTTTCCCACTGATGTTGCTGGTAGTTTCCCACAGCAAATGATTCTATTCCTAACCAAGAAAAGGAGCAAGTACCTTTATTACCATTACACCTCTTGCTCCTAAATTGAAAAGTCTGCTATTGAAACAGAGGAATTCTCTGCACAAGAACATGAAAGAGATTTGGCACTAGAATCTGCTTCCTCCTAACATTCTTAGTCCTCTCCATAGCATGGCAATGATTCCCACTCAGAGGGACATACTATTAGAGAGCATACTCTTGAAATAGAAAAGAAAATCTGCTTATTGAAAAGAAGTTAATGAGAAGAAGTATGAAACAATAAAAGTGATTCAAAGCACATAAAAAATAATCATGGAATTGCTGGAATTGGTTCCAAGATTACAATAAGAGGTATTGAATCTTCAAAAATCAGGAACTAAGATATGCAATTTCAGCTAAACAAAATTGAAGCAAAATTTGACTTATTGGCTGATAGCAAATTTGGAGATTACGGGGCAGAACCTTAAGGAATATTGTGTAGACCACCAAGAAGCAACCACTAGCGATGACAAAATTACTGAAACATTAAAGAAAAATGAAGTTGGGTGCTCAAAATAGGAAGAGAAAAGTTACAGACTTATGAAAACTATTATACGTCAAGAGTTTTTATCAAGAATCATACCAACTTATACAAAAGAATGTGGACTTGAATTGAATACAGATATTAAGGAAAGTTTTCCTATGTCTAAACTAGAACATAAAGCCAAAAGTGACGAGATAGTTGAAGCTGAACTAGAATCATCATAAGAAGAACCAAAAACTGAACTGAATGAGAAACATAAAGAAGAAATAGAGCAAGCAGAAGACGACATCAGAACCTGAGATTGAGTTAGCTCACCCATCTTTTCTTGCTAATCATTTTCTAAATCCAAGAATTTACAAAGAGCATAACACAAAAATCTGTTTAAAAATCCTGCCTAAAATATCTTTATTTGAACCATCTTCATCTCAAAAAGTCTTCAACCACCATAGATTTCCAAACTTACTGGAAGACATAGAAGAAGTGGTAGACATGATTTAAAAACCAAAGTTGCAAAATCTGAAAATCTGGCAGCAAAGAGAAACCAAAGGAATTTTAACTTCAAAAGTTCATTTTTCTGATTTTTAAAGATCCACACAGTCTATTTTCTTATTTGGGTTTGAGTGAATGTCTTGTGACATTAGTTTTGTGAGTTTACATTTTATGAATATTATTATTGTGTATGCTGTTACATTTTGATTAAATGAACTGATATATTTGATTAAATGAATGAATGAACAACTTGTTATTTGAATGCTAGTATTGATACTTTGAAATGGTTATATGTTATGTTATATGTTGAGTTGAAGACAATCTTGAAGGATGAAAATTATTGTTCATATCACTATTCATGCCACTATTCACGTAACTATTGCTGTATATTTCTACCTATTATGCATTTACATTATGCCCATCCATTTCTCATATGTGGTTGATCAAATGAAATAAAAATTGCTAATATGCTCAGGATTTTAACTTGCTTTAATGAGTGCTTTTATGATGTTTCTTGAATCCTATGAGTGCAGATTACACTTAAAGTTCTATGTTGAAATATAATCTTTTGTGTTTGAGAGCTAAAATTAAGAACATTTATCCTAACATAACGATTGATGAAAATTTATGCTATTCATGTTGGCATTTATCTATTGTGATGTATTTGTTATTGTTATAATCCCTCCTTTTTTGGATGCTGACAAAAGGGGGGGGGGGGGGGGAGTTATAAGTGTCCTATGTTGTTCTATGTTGAGAAGTCAATCTTTATTTATGTTTGTGTTGTTTATGCATTAGTTGGACTGCTAAACTATGTTGAGAAAAGTTGGCTTTTATGAAATTCTATGTTAATTTTGTGATTAATGATATTGTTGAATTCTTGATGATGATTAACATGTATATTTGATAAGATAAATTTGAGAATACTTATGTTGATATGAGAACTGATAAAAATCTCAAGTATACAGGATATGTGTTTTAGGGGGAGCTTGATAACTTGGCATATACATGGGGGGGAGTCTTTCATTTTCATGTTTACTGTGTATCTATGACAATCCTTTATATTTCTCCTTGGTAACATTGAGTTTTGTCATCATAAAAAGGGGGAGATTGTTGACCCAATAAGGAGAAAACATGTTTTGATGATAATAAAACTTAATGAAATGTGCTAACAAACTTTCAAGTATTTTAGAGCACATAGTGAAAGCAAATCAAAAGAAGAAGAAAATAGCATATCAAGAAGAACAAAGGAAGACAAAATGAAGACATTCAATCATAAGTAAAGCAATGCAAGAGAAGTGAGATTTAGAATTGCTAATGAATTCTCACATACATAAAAGTATTTTCAAAGCATGTTTAAAGTCAAGAAAAATCGAGTTCGGAAGCTGCTAAAATTAGATACCTAAATTTAGCTCAAGGGTTAAATTTTAGAATGTCTTTTTCAGTTTTGACAGACAAATGAAATTAGTAAACTACTTTTTAAAATTAGCATGCTGATTTTCAAAATTAGCTAACTACATTCTAATTAAATATAATTTTAGCAAGCTAATTTTGGTCTGAGTCTGACTGATTTCTGACAACACTCTGACTGCACAGATTGTTGCACAGTCTACAGAATTGCAACAGCTAGAAAACTAGCCGTTGGTTGTCCTTTAATGCTGAAAGTTTTAGACATCAAACCCACCTATATAAGCATGCATTTACTTCATTTTAAGATAATGAAAGTGAGACATTCTTGAGCAATAAAAGGGCATTGATTTCACAAAGCTTTCATCAATTTGAGCTTCATTGGCAAATCTTCTCTCTCTTCTTATAGTGTCCAGTTGTAATTTGCTGTAAGAGAGTGATTCTTTTTAAAAATCCAATTCAACTTGAAGTTAGTCTAAGTGAGAGTGCATCACTTGGAAGAGGTTGTTAAACACCTTGGTTAACTTAAAGAAGTCTGAGGGGAAATCAAACTTAGAGAGGTTTTTAAGCACCTATAAAAGCTTAAAGAAGTTTGAAGGGATATCAAACTTGCTAGGTTCTTAAGTCTGTGTGAAAGCTTAAAGAATTTTGTTGGATTATCAAACTTATAAAGGCTGATCAAGCTCCTAGGAAGCTTGGTGGATGTACTTGGTTGTTCTTTTGCCTAGAAAATGAGATCATAGTGGATAAAAGTCTCAAGAGGAAGCTTGAGAAGAGTGGATGTAGGCTGCATTGCTGAACCACTATAAATTGACGTGTTTGAATTCTCTTGACCTTATCTCTTACTTTTGAATGTCAATTTATATGTATTGCCTTGATTAACTGAAAAAATTTGTTGTTTAATAAATTGTTATTAGAAGTTCATTAAGCTGTAACTCAATTTTAGCTAACATGAACACCTTGCTAATTTCATCGTGAACAATAACTTTATTCACAGGCAAAATTTTAGCTAGCTAAATTTTGTATTATGAAATCTTAAAATAATCAACTTATCATACCTTGATCTGATTAGATAGCACTCTAGAAGTATTCAACCACTATTTTTCATAAGAATTTAGAGCAAGAACTTGAAAATTTGATTGAATTGAAAAAGTTCACCCCCTCTTGGCCACTCATACTTGGGACAACAATAGATATTCAGAAAGAGAATGATTTCTATAAAACTCAGCTTCTTTAATGAGTTGAAAAATAGTTTAGGAGAGTCAAACAAAAAATGTGAAATGCTTCTTGAAAAAAATCAAGCTCTTGAAAGTCAAGTGAAAACTTTAACTGTAGATTTAACTAAATTCACGAAGGGAAAATAGAACTTAGATATGCTCCTTGACTCACAAAGAAGCTCAGGTGAAAATCATGAATTGGATTCAGTAATTTTCAAATTATAAGAAGTACATAAATTTCTTTGTAAAAGTTACTTCTTTCTATCTTCCTACTGTTACTTGTTTTTATGTCAATAAAGCTGGTTATATGATTCATTCAAGTCCTATTAGAAAAGGATCCTCCAAGGTAAAGAAAGTTTGAGTACCTAAAGGATCCACCTCTAATATTGCTAATATTCAAGGATCTAAAAAGGCTAGGGTACCTAAAAGTGATTAACTATTTATAGCTATGCTTGAAGAATAAAGAGGACTCTAGCAGATGGTGCATTGACAGTGGATATTTAAGACATATATGATAGGAGAAAAAGATAACTTCACTGAGCTCCCATAAGAAATGAAGGATTTGTCAGATTTGAAGGTAAGGGTAGAGCTCAAATAGTAGGAAATGGAACTATTGAACATCAGCCATGCATTGAAAATATTGCTCTAGTTCAAGGCCTAAAGTTCAACATTCTAAGTGTAAGTCAATTATGTGACAAGGCATTCAAGGTAACTTTCTCCATTACACATTGTGAAATCATTGACTTGAATCATCATGCCTTGTTCATTGCTTTCAGACATGAAAATTTTTATATGTTAGATGTAGATTGTTTTTAAGGCAGCGAAAAATGTCTTGTAACTTTGGATGAAAACAGTTGGTTATGGCATAGAAAGCTTGGACATGCAAGTATGCACTTGATTTCTAAAATTTCTAGGAAAAATCTAGTTAGAGGACTGCCAAAACTAAACTTTAAAACCGATCATCCCTGAAAATCATGTTCATTAGGAAAACAAACGAGGATTATTTTTAGGCAAATGCATCACAACTTCAAGAATTTTAGAACTGTTACATCTTGATCTGTTTGGACCAATTACACCTATAAGCTTAGGAGGCAAAGCTTATGCCTTTGTGATTGTGGATGATTACTCAAGATACATATGGGTTTTCTTCCTTACACACAAAGATAAAACTTTTGATACATTTGAGAAATTTTGTAGAAGGGTCCAAAATGAGAAAGAACTCAATGTCATTTCCTTAAGAAGTAACCATGGAAAGGAGTTTAAGAATAATTCATCTGATGAATTTTGTTCCAAACAAGGAATATTCTCAGCTCGCAGAACTCATCAACAAAATGGAGTTGTTGAGAGGAAAAATAGAACCTTCATGCAATGGCAAGAACAATGCTGAATGAAAATAATCTTCCTAAATACTTTTGGGTAGAAGTTGTAAGTGTAGCTTGCAACCTTATGAATAGAGTAACCATTAGAGCAATCCTTAAGAAAACTCCTTATGAACTTTGGAAAGGAAAAAGGCCAAATATATCTCACTTTCAAGTTTTTGGTTGCAAGTACTACATATTGAATAACAAAGAAAACTTAAAAAAAGTTTAATGCTAAAGTTATAGAAGAATTTTTCCTTAGCTACTCTACCAATAGTAGAACCTATAAAGTCTTTAATAGAAAAAGTCTAACTATTGAAGAATCAGTAAATGTTGTGTTTGATGAAACTAATCCATCTTTGGATAAAAGTGATTTGGCTAACAATGAAATTGAGTAGATTTTTAGCAAGCTAGATCTTGATAGAAACAAGAACAATGAGAAAAGTTAAAAAAACTCAAGATGAAGCAAAAAATGAAGAGATGCATGTCAACAACCTAGCACAACTAGAAAATGAGACGAACATGAATCAAACTTTAAAGAACTTCAATTGTGTGAATCACAACATGATGATCTTCCTTAAGAATGGAGATTCCACAAAAACCATCCTAGAGAGGACATTCTTGGTGATCCATCACAAAGGATGATGACTAGAATTCAGCTCTAAAAATATCATGGTAATGTTGCTTTTATTTCACACTTAGAGCCAAAAACTTATGAAGAAGCACAACATGATGAATCTTGGATTCTTGCTATGCACTAGGCGCAAAACAAGTTTGAGACGAGGAAGGTCCGGAGATTAGCGCCTAAACCTAAAAATTGTTCTATCATTGGAACTAAGTGGGTCTTTAGGAATAAAATGGATGAACATGGAAATGTAACAGGAATAAAGCTAGGTTAGTTGCACAAGGTTATAATAAAAAAGAAGGAATTGACTTAGATGAAACTTTTGCACCAATTGTTAGACTATAAGCAATTAGAATGTTTTGTGCTTTTGCATGTCATAAAAATTTTCTATTGTACCAAATGGATGTCAAAAGTGCATTTTTTAATGGATTCATAGAGAAGGAAGTCTATGTGGCTCAACCTCCTGGATTTGAAGATCCTTTACATCCCAATTATGTTTTTAAACTAGATAAGACATTTTATGGCTTGAAACAAGCTCCAAGAGCTTGGTATGAGAGACTCAATAAATTTCTACTTGAAAATGGCTTCATAAAAGGAAAGGTAGACACTACTCTATTCATAAAACTTATAAGCATGATATGTTAATTGTGCAAGTCTATGTTGACGACATAATCTTTGGTTCTACTAATTAGTCTCTTTACAAGAAATTTTCAAAATTGAAGCAGAGTGAGTTTGAAATGAGCTTGATGGACGAACTCACTTTCTTTCTTGGGCTACAAAGCAATTGAGTGATGGAATCTTCACAAATTAGTCAAAATACATTAGAGACATGCTGAAAAAGTTCAAAATGAGACATGCTGAAAAAGTTCAAAATGGAAGATTTGAAAAGCATAGGCACTCCAATGAACACAAGCATCAAAATAGACAACTATGAGAAAGGTAAAGAAGTATATCAAATAATATACAGAGGTATGATTGGATCACTTCTTTATTTGACTACCTCCAAACTTGATATTCTTTAAGTGTATATTTACATGCAAGATTTTAGTCATGTCCGAAGAATCACACATAATTATTGTAAAGAGAATCTTTAGATATCTCATTGGAACATTATTTGTAGGTTTGTGGTATCTCAAAGGAGAAAACTTAGAATTGATAAGAGTATAGTGACTTAGATTCTACCGGTAGCAGGTTAGATAGAAAAAGTACTTTAGGAACCTACCAATTCTAAGGATATGCTTTGGTGTCTTGGCACAACAAAAAGTAATCTTCAGTTGCTTTATCAAGTGTCGAAGCAAAGTCTGTTGTAGTAGGTAGTTATGTTGCACAAATCCTTTGGATGAAGTAACAGATTGAGGATTATGGAATCAAGGTGAATAATGTACCAATTAGATGTGATAACACAAGTGCCATCAATCCAACCAAGAATCCAATACAACATTCAAGGACTAAACATAGAAATTAGACACCATTTCATAATGGACGATGTACAAAATAGAGACATAAGGCTGGAATTTGTAACCACAAAAAATCAGCAAGGTGATATTTTCACAAAGCTCTTGAATGAAGAAAAATTACGTAGAATAAGAAGAGATTTGGGAGTGATTGAATAAAGCTGAATTAAAATTGAAGTGATACTTAGTTAACTGAAATAATGATCAATTTTGTCTAACCATATTACTGAAATTCTTTTTGGTTTGATAAAACTGAAATTTTATGGTCAATTATGCATTTCTACTTTTTTGGTTTTATAAAACTGAAATTTTATGGTCAATTATGCATTTATGCTTCCCTTGATCATTTCTGATAAGTAATAAATGA
>CAOGCB010552819.1:0-38111 GCA_948266635.1 Cnidoscolus chayamansa | reverse complement strand
CGATTAGCTTCTACGACTCGATGCATCTGATTAATGCGGTGATGGCAACCAGGATGCTGACGATGCTTGGTCACTCCAACGGTGTCGAAGAAGGGATTCGTTTTGGATCCATTTGGTGGTTCATTTACGCTGCCTTCTCCGCCTTTCTCGTCCTCTTCGCCGGTATCATGTCCGGTCTCACTCTAGGTCTCATGTCTCTTGGCCTCGTCGAGCTTGAAATTCTCCAACGCAGTGGCACCCCCTCTGAGAAGAAACAAGCAGGTCCTCCATTTCTTTTCTATTTAACTTCATTTCCCCCCTTTTATTTTTTCATTGGATTTCGCTTCACCGCCATTAAATTTTAATATTATTGTTTGATTCTTTTTAATACGAGGATTTTTTTTTCTTTTAAATTATTTTCATTTTTGGAATAATCAGCTATTATTCTTCCCGTGGTTCAAAAGCAGCACCAGCTTCTAGTTACTTTGCTTCTATGTAATGCTGCTGCCATGGAGGTAATTCATGAACTTGCCTTGATTGTGTGATTATTGTAGTCATTTGAATGGGAAAATTTGAAATTTTTTTTTCAGCATTACGATGTATTCAATATTCTTTTAGAAAAAAGAATTTTGAGGTTGGAATGTGGATGGGTAACGGTTGATGTTTGAAGCAAAAGTTTGAAGAAGAGCAATGAGAGTGCAATTTAAGGTGTTTCGTGTCCAAACCAGAGAGCATAAACTTTCGAGATCAATGATAATGGAAAACTCTACATTGTTGTTTTTCATTCACTACCACCATTGTTGTTGCCATAGATGCTAGAGCTGTTTGTCTCCCCTGCCTGCTAATATAATGTGCTGACGTGGTTATCCCATAAATTTGGGTGTCAAAGAAGCTGAAATTGGGTTGATTTTATATAAAATTTCATACAAACTTATTTGGTGATAGGTTTAAGTTTACTAGTACGGTTCCATGACTGCATTTCAAGTATTATCATTCATAATCTCTTATTTTTTTACTTACAATATGCCTATGTTTTGGAGATATAGCTTTGTTTCTAATTTAGGATGTCCTATCCGAAAACTTGTGCTTTTAGGTTCAACACTGAAGGAATATGGACCTGAGTGCTGTAAAAAGAAAAGAGAAGACAAATTCTGAAATAAAGCTAATTTAAACAAGAAATTTAATAAAAATACATTTATGGAACTTTGGCATGTAAATATTAGTAAGAAAATTATACTACATATATGCATGTCTCTATATTATATTCCAAAATTGCACAAAATTGATGCAACTTTCAATCACATATGTTGAGTTTGTTATTGCAATTTACAGGCTCTTCCTTTATACTTGGATAAGCTTTTCAATCAGTATGTTGCTATAATCCTCTCTGTGACATTTGTTCTGTTTTTTGGGGAGGTATGTATGCTACACATTCCAAGGTTAAGCTGTTTGAGGATTGGGTAAGAGGACCGTGTTTAAAAGTTGACAGTCCTTGTTTCTCAGGTTATTCCACAAGCAATATGCTCCAGATATGGACTTGCAGTAGGTGCTAACTTTGTATGGCTTGTGCAAATTTTGATGATTGTTTGCTATCCAATAGCATATCCAATTGGGAAGGTGAACACAAACAAAGATTAGACTTAAAGCACAGTCTTGGTGAAGTGGTATCTGTAATTGTTTAATAAAATTTTAGCTATTCTTGTATGAATTGCAGAACAGGCCTAAGACCTGTTCATTTGTTTTTGTAATCATACACACACATATATTTGTGTCTATTGGTAGGAATTATTATTTTATATGATTTCATTGAATTAATAATTTGGTTGTTTACTTGAGGAAATGAAAAACTTCTTGAGATGCTTACTTTTACAACATTACATCATGTGTGATATTTAATGCACTTAGTAGCTAACTCAGGCTGCATTTTTTGAATAAATCTGACTGATTAAATCAGGCAGAATTTCAATCAAACTTACTGACCCTATCCAAAACTGACATATGTAGCGTAGTAAATATACCTTTTGCTTGAATTAAGCTCTGCTAGCTTGTAACTTTCTCGATTTCTACAGCCATTATCTTTTGGTCAGTGATATGCTCAACAAGTATTGTATTCTTACATGCTGCATTCCTTTATTGCTGACTTGACAATGTGTGGCTGAGGGTTGTAAAAAACTTCTAATTTAGCATCTATTTTCCTTTTGAATTCCTTGAGCTTCTTCCTTCCCTGACCTATACAGGCTGCCATTATTTCATTGATGATATCCATGAGATCTTAAGGATATATTATACAATCCTTCCTGTAGTCGTCTTTTTCCTCCTTGTTTGGTTGCAGTTCTGCATAAGTTATTTCACTATTATCATCACCGCGTTTTCAAAATGAGTTGTTGGAAAGGAAGATCTTGTTTTTAATTTTATCTTCCATCAGCTGAAAGTAAAATAAAAACAAGATGTCATTTGTTCTGCTCCACATTTCTAAATGATGAACTGGTTGATTTCATTTTTTCGGTGTCAATATTCAGGTTGCATCAATCTTTTTTTTATTTAAATCTATGAAATGGCTTGTTACAGATTCTGGACTGGGTTCTGGGACATAATGAAGCATTATTTAGGCGAGCTCAGTTGAAAGCTCTTGTTTCCATCCACAGTCAGGAGGTAAATTAGAAAGTTACGGAATTTATATATGCAATCTGAAAGTTACGGAACCCCATAAATATTTAAATGTGTAGAAACTATGAAAATATTCTCATTTATCTTGCTTCTTTATAAAATGATGTGATTTTCTTTGTATCTTAGGCTGGCAAGGGAGGTGAGCTCACACATGATGAGACAACAATTATTAGTGGAGCACTGGATTTAACTGAAAAGGTATGAAAGTAACATGTTCAAAATAGGAGGTGTTGTTTCTTTTTATCATCCCACTCGAAAGAAAGTGGAAAAATCAATAGTCCAGCCATTTTATTCTGCAACAACTAAAATAGATTAGTGGTTTTATCATAATTTTTCTGTTATAACTTTATTTTATATGTATTGATGCGGTAGAATTTGTGATTTGAAGACTACTTTGAAGATAATATGTTTTTATCATGTATTGTATTACTTGATTCTTATTGCGATGCTTGCTCTTAAATCAAAACTGTGATGCTATTGATAGTTGCAGTATATTTCTCCAGGTAATGCTTTCTGTTCCATTTTTAAATTTTACAGACTGCTGAAGAGGCTATGACACCTATTGAATCAACTTTTTCACTAGATGTCAATTCCAAGCTGGATTGGTTAGTCTTGCTTTCAATTGGTTTGTTGGCTTGTTGTTAAGAAAAACTATATTTAATATATTTATTATAGTCAATTAAATTTGATTTTAATTTAAATTGAAAAATCCCAGTCATAAGGACTTGAAAGTAGCAATTCTTAATTGCTTTATTGACAACATCTAAATGTTGTTTTAGGATTAAAAAAAAACCTCAAACGTGCTCTAAATTATTGTTATCCCTTCCCCCCCTCCTTTTTTACTGTCTTTTCTCAACTGAACATAACATTGCTCCAATATTTAATTTGTTTAAAAATACTGTTGACTTAGGGAGGCAATGGGAAAAGTTCTTGCTCGAGGGCATAGCAGAGTTCCTGTGTATTCTGGGAATCCAAAAAATATTATTGGACTTCTTCTGGTGGGTCTAGAACTAATATCTTTTTGGAAATCTCAGTGCTGTAAACAGAATTCTTGATAAATATCATCTGATTTTATAAGCATTATGTCCTCTTTTTCTTCCCCCCTCAATTCCAATTGGAATTAG
This sequence comes from Cnidoscolus chayamansa, assembly GCA_948266635.1. Classification (NCBI taxonomy): domain Eukaryota; kingdom Viridiplantae; phylum Streptophyta; class Magnoliopsida; order Malpighiales; family Euphorbiaceae; genus Cnidoscolus; species Cnidoscolus chayamansa. Next base: position 34,341 of record CAOGCB010552819.1, on the reverse strand, counting down.
GTGAAAAGCCTTCTCACTGTACGACCTGAGACAGAGACTCCAGTCAGTGCCGTTTCAATTCGGAGAATTCCGCGGTATGTTCATTTACATTTTATATTCTATTTTTTTTATATATAATTTCAACCATAGAAGAATATTGGATAACTGTTCATTGGTGGAACATTTCTCCAGGGTTCCATCAGATATGCCTCTGTATGATATACTGAATGAGTTTCAGAAGGGCAGCAGTCACATGGCAGCTGTTGTGAAGTGTAAAACAAAAGCCTATTCTCCTTTATCAACAGGAGAAAAACTTGAAGAAAACGGAGCATCTTATGGTGGTTCTCAGTTGACAGTTCCTTTGCTAGCTAAGCTAGATGAGAAATCAGATAGGGTTGTCGTTGATATTGATTGGGCTTCAAGGCCATCCAATATAAATAAGCAAATTGCTTCTCAGCATAATGATGCAGCAACTGATGGTTTGCCCCAACCTTCAGAGGACACTGAAGATGGTGAAGTTATTGGTATCATCACACTGGAAGATGTATTTGAAGAACTTTTGCAGGTAAACTGTAGAATGTTGTCTCGTGCTTTTTCTGGTCCATGCACCATAACCCCATATGCTAATGATACTCCCAACGATGCAGGAGGAAATTGTGGACGAAACAGATGAATATGTAGATGTACATAAAAGGTATCATGGGGCTGGAAGATTAAGATTTCTAGTCATGAACTCATGATGCTTGCAATGGCCAAAAATGGAAAATGATTTTTTTCTTTGAAATTTTGTAGAATCCGTGTTGTTGCTGCTGCAGCTGCTTCATCAGTGGCACGGGCTCCATCAAGTCGGAGGTTGACAGTTCCCAGAGGAGTTGTAAGTGGAAATCATATATGAAACCTTTTATATTTTCCTAATCCACATTCCACAGTATGCCTTGTGTGAATGCAAAAAGATAGCCATGACCTTGTCATCTATCCTTGGATTTGATGCTGTGTGGTCAGGACCGGCAGTTGGTCATGCATATCTCTAAATGAACTGAAGCTTCATTTAGATTCAAATTCTTAAATGGTTAAAAAAATAGACGAGAACTATTAGCACACAATTTTATAGATCAAGTCTCATTTCTGGATAGCATTGAGAAATTTCATTGTATCAAATAAATTCATCCAGTTGTCTTTGTTTCTTAAGAAAACCATTACTAAATATCAAACTCTAGTTGCAGAAAGCAACTAACTGGTATGTGTGTCTAGAGATATAGTTATTCTAATGACTGAAGGTTAGTTCTGTTCTCTATTGTTGAAATTGCCCAGGGAGGTCAAAGCAAGCTAGGGCAGACCCCCAGGAGGTCTGAGTATGATTCAAGTACCCCAAGATTACTAGGGATTGCTGGTGAGCCTTTTCCTTCAAACAAGAGATAAGAAAGCACATACTTCTGTGTACTTATCGCAACAGTTTTGAGAAGAGAGGTACTTTTTGTCCATGCTAACATAAATATGGAATAAATGCTTGTAATTTATGGGAATTAATTGTACTGAGCAGACTATCTACTTCTTTCAACTACGTGCTCTTCCGATTCTGTTGTTTTTGATGTGTTATTGAAAAAAAATATCTGCGCATTGGCTCCAATTACTTTTTGGATCTTTTAATCCTTTCTATTGGGATAAAATATAGGAGAAGAATCCTTCTATATCATTGGGTTTGATGTGGCTGGTGTTGAAGTAAAAGTTGCATTAGTTTCTACTGGAAAGCGAAAACATTAAAACCGTGAGAAAGTGCATTTGTTTACTTTCGGTACTTGTGGCCTATTAATCTGTCAATATTGTCACCTTTGCCACAAATTTTTTACCATGTACATACGGGCTGCATTAGTCCTAAGGCACATTTTTCTTTCTGGGATAGCAAGACGAGCTTACTATTAGTGTGGTTTTATACCATCCAGTTGTCAAATGCTAGACGATGCTTACAAGCACAAGGCTCCAGCGGCTGATTAGATCAAAGTTAGAGATCATTTATGTATCAGATCCAATCAACAGTAATTGCATCTGCTATTTGAGGAAGGCATAAGAACAGCCTCTCCAACTGTAACGGTGGAGGGTTTACTTCCAGGCTAAAATCACTTGAAAAAAAGTAAAAGTGAAATGATAAAATGTCATCATAACTCATGACTGTTTAAGGAGAATGCATAGCCTAAATTCACTGCCTGGTAGCCATTTTTCTTTTCAGAAATTCCCGACTGTTATCCCCCCAGTGTTACTTTTACCTGAAAAAGGTATTGATAAAATTCCAATAATGAAGTTCTGTTTTGCCTTCTTTTCAACCCCTCTTTTTTTTTTTTTTCTGTTGGCATCATTACAAGAGGTTTTCAAATGATTTTTTTTTATTAATATCATTATACATAAATGTGATTTAATTTTAATTATTTTTTAAATTATAGAGTATATGAAATCTTTTATTGATTTAATTCACAACAAAACCAATCACGTGATCTACTAAGTTTACCTACAAATTTCTTGCGGCATGCCACATGCAACTACTCTGGCCCTCTTTTGGCACTGATTGCTGGGTACGTTGAGCTGCAGTGGCCCCACTAATCAGTACTCCGCCGAGTCACTGCACCTGTGGCTCTTCCGGGTGTATCACTGTGCTCTCTAAGCTTGCGTTTGGAACCCTCCGTTAACATAACAGAATTCCATTCTTTATTTGTTGATCTTAGCCTAACAAACAGATAGAGAAAGATGCAGAAGAAACTTCTTTATATTGATGTTCATCTTACAACAATTCTGTTCCGTACGCTGTACACTTCTCGGCACTGCCAACCTCAGTCATCTTTACATATGATCCCTTGCTTATCACCCTCACATCACCATGCAACCTTGGACCTGAAACTATGACACAAAATTCCACAGGATTCAAGATTGAACAACTCTGCGTCTAGACTTTGATAATCACTAGCTAGTGCTTATCATCCCAGCTCAGAAGCATCACCGTGCACCTCCATATTATATAAAGACGCGTTCTTTGCTCCTTAACAAGCCTTGAACACCTTCCCCATGATCGGAGTTTTGGAAATCGCATCCATGGAAACTGTCTTGCCATGTTGGTTTTCAAGCAGAGAAAAGACAGTGTTGATTCTTTTCTGAGTAATAGTCAAGATGGTGAATTATGTTATAGGGATATGAGGAAGCTTTTCTTTTTTCATGTCCTTATATAGAATAAAGCTTGTGCAAGGAAATGTGTGGGAACAGTAATTTGGCGTAATGTTGGGTGACAAGTGTTGGCCACTGAGTGGGTTAACATGGCCGGGAAGGTCCCACTGAATGAAAGATGACACAGCATACACTCCAGCTTGTCTCCCCTGCCAAATCACCATGAAAGGACTCTGCAGCTTTAATTAAACTTTGCAGCTTATCCTAAATTTTAAAAAGCCACCCTCTTTGGCTGCAATTTGTCTCTCTTTGTGTATTTTAGCCCTTAATTCATACCCATTTCCGCCGGATTCCTGGATTGATTCCTTTTAATATATATATATATATATATCATTATATTCTAAGATATTAAAGAACTAAAGAAGCACACAAAATGTCACAGTTAGTGTGAGATTGTTGAATCTGTGACGAATTCTAATTTATTAATTTATAGAATGTACAAGCAAGGGATATCAATAAACAACAAAAGTATTAATAATTCTTAGAAGCAGCTAAGGGAACAAGATTGCATGCATCTGCAGATTTGACACATCTAGAGGAGAGGGCTGATTTCTTAGGACCAATAACTCTCACTTTATATAGGAAAAAAAAATCAAGTACAAGCTGAGAAAAAAAGGTAATATGACTAAGTGTTTGAATTTGTGGTAGCTTTAGGAGTACTTGTGCCAACAAAGAAGCATAGTAATGCAAACCCTCATAACATAGAGCTTTCCTCTCTGTTGCCTTACCATTCTCTTCCACTTGCCAAATCTCTTGCTACCCATTTTCTTATTAGCCAGCAGCTATTGCAATTGTACGAAATCTTACTTGGACATTAGCCTTATTTATCGACGTGCATCTCTTATCCTATCTTTAATGTGTTCACAGATTAATCATAGCCACATTGGAAGACTTGATCCTATTAATTAACAAGGGCTTGTCAGGAGGTCCACTTGTGCCTCCAAGCCACTTAGCTATCACGTGCACTTTCCCTATCCAAATTTCAACTCAAAACATTTTCCTACTTTTGTTGAAACTTGCCAGCCACCGATCTTGCCTCCTTCCTTTTTCAGTTAGTTATTATCAAACATGAACTTCCCTTATCTTGTACATATACACCAACCCCACACATCATTGTGGTTCTTATTCATGCCAGAAAAAAGAAAGATGTGACCTTTTGAAATTCATTAATCTACCACCTAGCCCATACTAACCTTTTAACTTGAACTTTGGTTCCTTTCACCCAGACATGTGATATCTAAATATAGACTCTTTAAGAGATCATGTACTAGTCAGTGTTGGATCATGTAAGAAGGGATGCATATCTCTCAATGGTATTTAGTAACTGATGTTTACAGAAAGCAAAACAGCTCTTAGGCTCTGTTGAGTACTCTCTTTTTCTATTTAAACTAGATGGACTCCCACATGCAGCTAACGGAGCGGGACAACTCATCCCATGAAATCCTAACAATTATACGGGAAGCGGTTACTTTGCCGTCCTAATTTTCCTTGCCGCTATATCAATAACTTTTTCTTTTTTGAGGTTTAAAAAAACCCTAGTATATAGTAGCATTAGAGAGATTGGTGAGTTTCCATTAATGTATTGGCAGTAAGATATTAATCTAGGGTCAAAATCTATGCGTCTAATCATGTCCTGGTGCCATACTAAAGCACTGCAATGAAAGGTCCAAAACCTTATCTTTAAGCAAGGAGTATCAAGGATAAGATCTTTTATAAGCATAATAAATCCAAAGGATGGAACTGTAAGGATTGATTGATTTGAGTTGGTTTTCTTTTGTACATCCGAACTTTCCAGATAAAATGATATGGCTAATCTGATGGAAGGGAAGCGTTTTGGTCCCAAATGAGAGACAAAACTGAGACTGGTTACATTGATCAAACACATGGATATCAATTTGGCATCCAAATGCAAGTCCTAAAGTAACAAAAGCTTGGAGACAGATAAAATCAACTGTTGAAATGTGATGCTTTTATTGAGCTCAAGAAAAGTAGTAGAAGAGGAAAATTCCAAGCAGGTGGGGGATTGTTTGATCAATAGCAACAGCTGGTTTTTGGGGGCTCTCAAAGGTACAATAATTGTGGATTCTTATATGTATATGCAGTTCAGGATGCGACTAAGTAAAACACTACAATCACAACATTCTCTTAAAGAAACATCATGGAAATAACTCATACCAATTACATATATATACATTACAATCATTTAAACATTTAATATTGTAAAAATATCTAAAATTTTATCATACACATTAAAACAAACAGATTAAACTATACCAGTTGACTTCCATACAGTAATTATCTTTGTCTTGCAGGCTAGCTAACTGGCCTTTTGTGTGCTTCCATACATCTGAAAGGATGCTTGTAAATGCTAAACTAGACAGATTGCCTACCTGTGCTTGCTGGTAGTTTATTGAAGTCACAGAAACGAGAGCCACTTTTTGGTTTGCAATCACTTGGAAAGTTAAAAGAGTTTGATTCTGTTAAAGAAGCACTAAGCTTTTGATTTTTTAACAACTCATTCAATGATGTCTTCAAATGTTGTCTTTCGCCTGACAAAGTTAATAGGATGTGTTCCTGAATCTGCAAAGCTAGTTTTGCTCAGTAAATTCACAACATTATTCTTGTGTTGCAGCTGCAAAGAAACCTCTTCTTGAAGAAGAGTTGGAAGAAGGAAAAGAAAAGAATTACAAGCGCGGCCTGTTACTTGTTATTCCTATACATTTTCCACCTGATATTTGCATGTACTCGCCCATGCTTCTTTCGGAAATGGACCAACTCATCCGAAAGCTCACCTGATAGACGTGGGCTGGACATCAGGTTCGGATACGCACTGAATGGGTCACTGCTGCACTCCGTATGTATGGACCCTTTGCCCTGATCGCGAGTTCTTCTATCTGTTAAATTTATAAAAAAAAAATTAAATATTAAATTGTATAAAAAAAGGGAAAATTCGTCCACTTCTCTACTGCCCCACTCTCACCGGCAGCGCGTTATCATCGGCCGGTCGCCTTCACTCACGACCACCGCTCTTCCAGAGGAAAACAGAAAAAAAAAAAAAAAGGAAGCGGGTACCTGTATGTAAAAAAAAAAGGCCCTCCCACTTTTCTCATTTTTCTCTTTAACATGCACCGACTCCTTTTCACCATGCCCTCTCCCTCTGCCTCTTCAAAACCCCTCAAATTCTCTTCTTCTTCCTCATCAAACCCTAACCCTAATTCAATTTCCTCTTCTTCTTCGCTTCTCTGTAAACACTCTCCATCTGCCACCTTAGACATTCTTATTCTGATTCTGGTGCTTTTCTCTGGGATTTTCCTTTTAACTTCTTACTTTTCCTACATCTTTCGCTCCCTTTCCATCATCCTTTCTCACTCTTCCCTCCATCTTTCCGTCCATGTCCCTCCTGTACCCTACATTTGCGGCTTTTTGGCGCTGTTCCTCCTTTCTATTCTTTTTGTTGAGTTCTGCTGCGGGCCCAGATCTCGCAAGTGCGAGAAGTCTGGATGCAAGGGGTTGAAGAAGGCGATGGAGTTCGATTTGCAATTGCAGACGGAGGATTGTGCGAAATCCAGTGGGGCCAAGGAGATCGATAAATTGCCATGGAAAGGAGGAACTGAAGGGAATCCTGATTATGAGTGTCTTCGAGCTGAATTGCGGAAGATGGCTCCGCCTAATGGAAGGGCTGTTTTGCTTTTCAGAGCGAGGTGTGGATGTCCCATCGCTAAATTGGAAGGTTGGGGTCTAAAGAAGGGTCGGCGCCATAAAAAGTGAGTTTGGCACCCGCTTCTCCTTCTGTTCTTTTGAATTGGATTTGAATTTTTTCGGAAATCAGTTATTTTTTCTGGAATATTTTTTTTTTCTGAAAGCCTAGTGTTTTGTGTTGGTATTTTCCATTGATGTCTTGATTTCCTTGTGTTTGTTAGATGCGTACATCGCGTTTTTGTTTGTTCAGAATTTTAGTTTCAGTTTGAAGTGTGTGTGTGTGTGTGTGTGTGTGTGTGTGTGTATATTTGTCTAATGAGCTTGGAAATGGAAGCAAGGTTTTGTGTTTGATCATGCGATGATTTCTCTTCAACTCGTTACCCAGTCTTCTTTATAGATCATTCTGGATGTTGCCCTCAATACTAGCCGGCTGAATAATTTTGCGGCCAAATTAGTTCTGAACCCCTTAGTATGTTGTAAAATCCTGTGCCAGTTTTGAAGTTTCTATGAACTATATCATTGTAAGATTGCCTGCAGGAGTTGATATTTAGGGATTTGGTTTGTTGTTAAACTACGTGCACAAGCATCTATATATGTGCATAAAAATTTTTTTAGACATATAATCCATTGAACTTGCAAATATTGCTTTCTTTATGTTTGTCACTGTAGGGATGATATTTGCTATGCATCTTCTTGTTAAATGATGCAGAGAAAGTTGTGGACACTTCACAGTTGTTTCCATTATTTTCTTATTTTGTTGTTTTAATCGGGGCTTTTCCCTCTTCATCATTCATTGCCTAACTGTATACTAGTGGCCAGCAATTTAAATTCTTGTAAGAAGGCAGTCTTAATGCTAAGTAATTATCATTCATTTTTTAAGAGGAACCTTCTTAATGCTAAGTAATTATCATTCATTTTTTGAGAGGAAGCTTAAAAGAAAATTTGAATATATGGTGGTGGTATGGAGAATCAATGATATGTTGGTCTAACTTGAGTCCTAATTGTGACTATTTCTAATCAACAGTTAGGTTTTGCTGATAACTCAAGAATGGACTTTTGAAGTTGGAGCTTGTTTTTTTACCTTGACAGGACTGAAGTTCAGCTTCAATTTTTATTAATGAGGCCATGAGTAAATAATATAGAAAATTTAGTTCCAGAGAGTGATTCAAATATCAACATTAACAGGATAAAAACCTTGAATGGTTCAGCTTAGTGGACATGTGGACTGTGCATACTCTTCTATGGTCTCTGTGTGTGTGCATATGCATGCACATGTCTTGGATTTGCAAGAATGTATGGGGACCTGTTGCATAATAAACTGATAAAAAAGTGATTCCCTGAAAATTAACAAGTTTACTTTATTTTTAGTTATTTAAAATCATTTAACACCAGTTTACAGTCATAGATGGCACACGTGTTTATGTGCGTGTGAATGTATATGTTCTGATTTGAATTTCTGTTGGAGATGTGATTGACAATTGTATATGGCTTTAGTTAACTTGTAAATTGTGGATTTAAAACTACCTGTTCTTGCCCTTTTTCCTCTTCTCCTCTTTCTCCCAATGTAAAATTACAGGGTAATATGAAAAATAATGTATACACAAGGAATAAAAAGCCAATAATTTTGACACATTAAATGGTCTTAGGAGTGACTGTTCCAGAACAGCACTAGCATTGCAAAATTCTAACAAGCTTTTCTGCGTCTATTGCATTTTCTGCGTATATTGCATTTTCTGCGTATATTGCATTTTTACACATGAAAGAGAAACAATCTTGTGCTTGATATTCATTTGTGGATTTTGCCCAATCAGATAGTGGAAGTGCTTAAAACTAAAGTCACAGTCCACATCGTAGGTTATGCTTCTTATCTCAAGTAATGGTATCAATTAAATAGTGTTCTATTGCAAGTTGTCTTTGAAGACACTCTCCTTTGTCTAAATTGATCATATTTTAAACTGTTATGTTGATGAACTTAACTTCAGTGAGCGTTTCTGTGTTGCGTGTTCACATCCTAACCGAATGGTTGCATTTAGGTGTTTATGAGCAATGCCTCTCAAACTTTTTCATTATAAATGATCTTCATATATAACTTCCGATAGATATTCATTGGTGTCATCTAGCTAAGATCTTGCCTTCTTTTCACAGCCTGATATTAGTAAGTTTGGTAGGGGTATCTAATTGTCATAATTATATATTCTTAAGGTGATAAACTTACAAGACAAGTTAGATGCTGCAAGAGGTATTCACTATTCAGCATCCCCTTGGACCAGGGGAAGAAGTGACAGGAAGTTTTTTGCATTTATTTTTGGGCAAAAATTTGGAGTCTTTTAGCTCTTAAAATAATTGGTCTAAGCCTATTTTATGTAAAGAATGGGTAAGCGTCTATTAGATCACATGAAAATGTGTTGCATTTTTATACTTTCTTTTAATAGTACTAATATTAATGTGAGAGGTCTGGTCAGTCCGAATATTATATTTTGTTGCTATGACAATAATTAACAAATTTTGTGGCAATTGCAGGGCTTTGGCTAATGTGGCTGTTAATGGAGGAGGAGATCATCGCTGATTGTTTGTGGTGGTTTCATTGTCAAGATCAAGGACCTCTTTATATGTTTCTCCTCTTCACAATCTTGTTCATCTTCCAGATATGTACTCCTCTCTTTTAGAGAACACTCTTCATCAGAACAATTTTTCTAATCCCATGATCTGGCAGTGGGTTTCTTCAATCTATCTGTATCTATATCTGCATTTCTTGGGAGATTGTTCTTGTTTCCAAAAGGATATACCAAACTCAATAGTGACTCTCATTTCTGGAAGAATATACAAGTACAATGGGAATAAAGAAATATATATATTACATATGCTGAATGGATGTTTGTTCACTTAAATATTCCATCTATTATTAGTCATACTCTTGTTGGTTTCTTCCTTGTGGTTACCCCCAGATGCACGTTGGATTAACTGTGATCCTGATTGATGATACTAGAGAAGGCAAAAGCAATTTGATTTTGTTTTATTTTTGGGGTTGGGGTGGGAGGGAATTTGCATAATAGAAACTTCTTTGTTCTGGTCTTGGATACATATTAGTACGTGAAGATAATGTCGAGTACGGGATTTCTGAGGTTGGAGAATTGACATGGGTATTAATGAGTACTCGGCATATCTGAATTGGTGCAGTTCAGAAGATTCATGTTTTCAGAAGAGTTCTAATAAATGCTTACCTATTTTTCTTTGATTGATTGATTAAATTACTAATAGTTGGAATGGGATCATTTGCTCATTCATCGAACTATTACATTTAGTAATATATATGTTTGTTAGGTGTTATAAATTTATTGTATATATATATTATAAAATAGGAAATTTAATTGTTTAATGTTAAATTATGAATTGTTTAAAAATGATAGTTAATAAATTTCGATTATCAAATTATGCTTTAATTTTTTTTTATATTATCAATTATATCATAAAATTTAATTCAAATGGAGTACCGCGGGGACCCGCATAATTTTCAAGAACGCAACGCAATGCTGGCCTTTACCTTTATTTACAGTAATCACTGGGCTAGGGCTGGCCCGCCTGTGACAACTAGAACCCAGAAGTTGTTTCCTTCCAAAATACGGTACACATCGGTTCGGAAACGGCTCCTCATGGTCTCCTCTCAATCCTATGATTCTGTCTTCCAGACCCAAATCCCTTCTCAGCTTTCTCATCTCTTCTCCTTTTATCCCACCAGTGTCCTCTGTCAAATGGGTGTCAACCAGAACTCTCCAAACCCCTCAACAAGAAAACCCACTACTCCATGTCCGTGCTCTCGTCAATCCCACAGCTTACCCAAAAGATTCCAATTACGAGCTTGTTTTGGTTTCGGCTCTAAAGTCTTGCTCCACCCATTTGGCTATCTCTCAAGGCCAGCAAATCCACTGTCTTGTTTTGAAATCCGGCATTGACTCGAACGCTTTTGTACGGAACAGCTTGATTAACCTGTATGCCAAATGTGGGTTTTTAGCTGATGCTAATTCCTTGTTTAACTTGTGTGCCAGTTCGGATCCTGTTCCCTACAATATAATGATTTCTTGCTATGTCAAATCTGGAAAATTAGATGATGCGCACAAATTATTTGAGGTAATGCCTACAAAAGTCTGTGTGACATATACTACTATGATCATGGGATTCGTCCTGAATGGTTGTTGGATTAAAGCGATTGAGCTTTATAAGCAGATGAGAAATGTGGGTGTGGTTCCTAATGAAGTGACCTTGGCAACTGTGATCTCCGCTTTTTCTCATCTAGGTGGAATTTGGGGTATTAGAACGCTTCATGGATTGGTTATTAAGATGATGTTTGATGGGTTTGTTCTTATTTCAACCAATTTGTTGCATATGTATTGTATTTGTTCAAGTTTAGTTGAAGCGAGAACTTTGTTTGATGAGATGCCTGAGAGAAATATGGTTTCATGGAATGTAATGTTAAATGGTTATTCAAAAGCAGGGGTTATTGATTTGGCTGAAGAGTTGTTTCGGAGGATCCCATACAAAGATGCAGTTTCATGGGGTACTATAATTGATGGTTATGTTCGAATAGGTAATTTAAGTGAAGCTCTCATCATGTATAGATCGATGGTACGTTCGGGGTTCAGACCTAACGATGTTATGATGGTTGATCTGGTTTCTGCATGTGGAAGGAGAACGGCGATCGATAAAGGTCAGCAGTTACACTGTACTATTGTGAAGATGGGGTTTGACTGTTATGATTTTATACAGACAACTATTATCCACTTATATGCAGCTTGTGGCATGATTAATGAGGCTTGTTTGCAATTTGGAATTGGTATCAAGGAGAATGTTGCTTCTTGGAATGCTCTCATTGCAGGATTTATAAGGAATAGAATGATTGATGAAGCGAGACAATTGTTTAATGAGATGCCTGAGAGAGACGTTTTTTCATGGAGCACAATGATATCTGGTTACTCACAGAATGAGCAACCTAACTTGGCATTAGGAGTATTCCATGGAATGGTAGCTAGTGGGATCCAACCTAATGAAGTAACAATGGTGAGTGTTTTTTCTGCGATTGCTACTTTAGGCACATTAAAGGAAGGAAGATGGGCCCATAAATATGTGCGTGATAATTCTATCCCTATGAGTGACAACTTAAGTGCTGCAATAATTGACATGTATGCCAAATGTGGGAGCATCAACACTGCCTTAGAGGTGTTCTACCGAGTCAGAGATACTGTATATACTGTATCGCCATGGAATGCAATTATCTGCGGGTTGGCAATGCATGGACATGCAAAGTTGTCTCTTAAAGTATTTTCAGACTTGGAAAGGCGCCATATCAAGCTCAATGCAATCACATTCATTGGAGTCCTCAGTGCGTGTTGCCATGCTGGGTTGGTAGAACTGGGGGAGAGATTTTTTACTAGCATGAAGAGGGTACATAATATTTATCCGGATAACAGGCATTATGGCTGTATGGTGGATCTCTTGGGTAGAGCAGGGCATCTAGAAGAAGCTGAGGAAATGATAAGAAGCATGCCCATGAAGGCAGATGTTGTGATATGGGGCACATTGTTAGCAGCATGCAGAACTCACGGGAATGTGGATGTAGGAGAAAGGGCTGCGGAACATTTGGCAAGATTGGAACCATCACATGGGGCTAGCAGAGTTCTTTTGTCCAACATATATGCAGATGCAGGGAAGTGGGAGGATGCATTTTTAGTAAGGAGAGCAATACAAAGTCACAGAATGCTGAGATTGCCAGGTTATAGTGGTGTTTCATGAGAAGAAAAAGAATCCTTGTGAGCATGAATGTTTCGATCTATTTGGATGGTAGATTGGCATTATTTTGATAAAGCAACTTCCAGATGACAGCTTTTAGGTAGTATTCTAACATGTTAGGGCAGCATATTCTAACATAGTATTACACATGAAATTGTGTATCATCTTAAAGTTTGAGTTTCAAGTGCCTATTGAGTAGGGACGAAATTAGAGCAATTTTATGCACTTGGACTCTGGAATACCCACCTCTTTCCTTCGCATGTGATTCGGTCTATTCTTCCTGCTGGATTTCAGGCTTCATGGCTTAAGACCTTTTATTGCATATCAAAACCATCTAGCACCACCTATCCCTTTACGAAGAGGCCAAAAACATTTTTACAGCGATAACTACAATAAGTTTGTTGCTGCACAAAATTCCAGCAAGCGAAATGTACAACTAAATGTTGAGGAGTATAACTGCCAACCTGGATAAGTTAAAAAATGGATTCGGGAAAAGAATTGGGAATCAAAGTTCGTCAATTATCAGTTGAGCTGCTGCACCTATTGTCCCAACACCCCCAATTCCCAGCAAAGCCAGGGCAAGCTCCTCCTCGTTCCACTGTCTCAACCCTTTACTTAGTCTCTTCAAAACATCTGCGTCCACCTCCAGCACCCAAGAAGGTGTGCAGCCTATCATTAGGCTCACGAACACTGATATATATGACCTCCAAGTTGCCGAATCACAACCAAGTGATATCCTTCCGTCAAGTGCACTTGCTAGAAGTTCGATGTGTGCACCAAGGACTTTAGGACGCCACTTTGATGCTGATGTTGATGAGTCAACCCCCCAAGCAAAAGCTCCACAAAGTACAGCAAAATAAGCAAGGGCATATCCTTGAAGCATGGCAACCATCCCTTCAGGTCTTTCCTGGTCAGAGCTGTGAACAGCAATAAACAAAGAAGGCAACGTTTCTTTGAACAGGGACTGAACCAAACCTACGCCACCAGATAACCATATTAAAGAAGCTCCCAGTGAAGCAGTGAGTTTCACCCGAGTCATTGCTGCAGCGAGGGAAACCTGCTCACATCTCAGTCCATTCTTTGTGCTCTTTAAGTTCTCCAATTTTTCTCTAGGAGGCCCACCGCAAGCTATTTCTCTCACTGAATGCATTATGAGAGAAATAATTTCTTCTGTAATGAACACAATTTCTCTAATGGATCGGTGAACACGCAGATAAAGGATTCCAGGGGCAACAGGAGAAATCCCTCCATGAAAATGAGAACCAAATCCATGGCCAAGAAGTGCTCCAACACCACCATTGCTTGAGATAGCTGCGGGACCAAGACCGAGTGTGGCAGTGAAGCAGCTTTTAAGAAGCTGAAACACTGCATCACTGTTGTGGAGGAAGACAGTACGAGATGCAGAAAACACAAGGAAGTCAAACCAGCGCTTTGCCTTTTGGGTCCATAGCGAAGACACAATTGGCATGCAAGGCCAAGGGCAACCTGCTGCAAGTGACTCCAATGCTGGACCAGCCAAATTGAGAAATCGTTCTGAGTTTTTGTCAATTTTATAGGTAATGGTGAGGCTCACAAAAGCAGCTAGAGGCAAAGGAAGCGTAGCTGGAGAGCTCCCTCCTGTCAAAATAGATGCCCTAGTTAAAATATCAAAGAAACCCATTGTACACGAATAAAACATGGAAGGTTTTAAGATGTCACTTTAATTTCCAATAATAATTTCTGTCCCAACTGTGACCATATAAATTAGGAAGTCGAGCCGGAGTTGATTCCAGAAGAAGAAAAACTATGTATTTATGATTATGACTTGTTGCTTCTAACTCTGGACATCACTATTTTGAACTATTCGTATATGCCAGATATGCTATGTGGATATTTCTCTGTTGCCCCACCTTTTCTTTTCACTTTTCTGGACATGCAAACCTCTCAAAATAATTATAACTTCACAAGCATACACAAAGTATAATGGCAGCAAAATGATACCTGCAGCAAGGCTTGGGATATCAACACCAGTAGCAGCCAATATTTTCTTTATCTTCTCCTCAACATTGGACAAATTTGCTGCAGGACTTGGCCAATCTGTACCATTCATATATACTGGCTTCCACACGCCCCTACTTACTTCAGCTGAGAAGTAGCTCACAGTGGTTGGCAAAGATGCAGGAAGAAAGTCAGCTAAATCTTTAAGTCCTGTGAGTTCAAAAAAATTCAGGTTATAATAGAACATTCCATTAGAGCTACAATAAAAAGTAGCATATTTCACCATGACTGAGGAATTTGTCAGCAGAAGAGTAGATACACTGATAACTGAACAAAGGTCATTCATAAAATCTAAGCTACAAGTTATTGTGAAAAACATAGGAAAGTATTGCCGAAAGCCATCAGATTCTCAAGCATAGTTTTTCAGAGTAGCAGCTCTACAAATTGTCAGTTTGTCAAATATGAAATCAGAGGGACAGACCAGACTGACCTGTAGCTAATTCACGTGGACATAGCCTTCCATGAGCACAGGCTGTCAATGCTGCATCAACCACAAAAGGAACAGCCTCCAAGATGTCCCAGGCAGGCAATTTAGGCCTTAGAGAAGAATCATCATTTACGGATCCAGATGAACAACTACTTCCAGAAGTAATAGTTAAAGACTGGCTCCCTCTATTAATCTTTCTGAACATCATGTTAAGAAGCACATTGACAATCTGATGAACAGGAGTTCCAGAAACGAGACCAGAGAGGGTAGAAGCTAAACATTTTTGATGCTGCCGATACCAGACTTTCAATTTTGGAAATGCATCCATAAATATTGGTTGCCGAGATGCTGAAGTTGCAACTGCAGAGAGTCTCCTTTTGTTTCTAGCCTTGTGAACATTTCCAGAAAAGACTAAGTGGGAGTTTCGTACTGATAGGAGGAATTCTGGAGTTAGTTGGGATCCAACTGTGGGTACATCTCCCACTCCATGTTCAAGAGGAGGATGGTTAAACCTCCATAGCCTCAAAAGAAGTACAAATGCATTTGAAAACACAGCATAGGCAGAGATTTCTTCCCCTGTGGGCAGATTCCAAGAGACATTTGGCACACATGATCCAAAAACCTCACATATTGGCATCAATGAGCACGCAAGTTGCGGAACCTGGCAAGAAAAGTAAAGAGTAAAAAAAAAAAGAAAAGAATTAGTTGATAAAATCATTGTCTTACTGATAAGCCACCTCCCTGAAAAGAAGTACCCATTTAACAAACACCAATAACAACCTTAATTTGCTCTTAGACCCTGCCAAAATCATTTGATGTTTAATTCTTGAACAAGTATACTGTTCTTGATATTACAAGGTTGTTACCCTACCACTTGCTGCTTTTTCATCATGAACCCCATAGCATGAGGCTAACCTTTTTTTTCTTTTCCAATTTCACCTATGCTACATTCAGAATCAGGAAGTTGCTGAACCTAATTAATAAAATAAAGCCTTATTGTCAAACTGGACCAGCATATTTGTCTGTCTTTCGTCAAAGCATAAGCTCTCATGTTTCATGCCCTATCTTCAAATAAAGATCTCTAACCTTCCTTTTGCAACAAAATAATTTCTACCTGAAGTGCTGAAGATTTTTGGATTAGTAAAAGGGAATCTTACCAAGCCATGTAGTGAGAATATCTTAACACAATCAACGGAAGCTAGTCCAACGATAAGTACATTGAGGATTGGAGCATAGTTTATCAAATGGCTGTCAACCGCAGAATAATCAGCAGGAACTGAAGGAGACAATAATCTGGTAATGAAATGAACAGTATGTTCCTGCAAAAAAATTTAGATGTCAATATATTTATAATGGTTGATTGTTATCCCACCAAATGCAACCCACTAAAAAAATTAAAAGAGCAAACTTGTGGGCAAAACTGCAGAACATTTCATTACATAATTAGTTTCAAGTGCAAAAATGTATTGCCTTGCATAGCAGAACAACCAGATTCAATCATATCCATTCTGTTGAAAATATCTACTAGTACCTGTATGTTCCAACCACGAAGAAGAGAAGCCCCACAAAGAATTGTAGCAGCAGATATCTTCTCATCACCTGACCCTCTGACAGCAAGCTCATATACTTTCTCAAGCTCTGCTAAACTTCCATCAAATCCATGAGCTTAAATTTCAGTTGCTTTAGCCTTGGTTAGTTTACAAAAAAGAGCATCTGATATACCTGACTTCAGCAAAGAAGAAGGAAAAACTGAAGACCAGGCCAAAAATCAAAGAAATCAGATGATAAACTGAAGGGATTTGAACATTATCTACCAAGAGAATAATCAATTGTCTTTTTTTTATGGTATATAAGTTCATTAAGCATGCTGTTTCCAAGCTTAGAATTTGGAATTTCAACACCATGAACCCTGTAAGGCCTTTTATCGTATTGGGATCATGAAACAATATTATGCTCCCAATCATGAGAGCTTTGAAACAAGAATCATGTTCCAGAATCAAATTAAAGAGCATAATAGTAGTACACAAAGTTGCGAACATAAAATCTTGATGTAGCAAAACTTAATGAGAACTTTTAGCCACAGGACCACCTTAAAATAGGACAGATTTGAGGTTAACTAACCACAATATGATGTAGATAAATTAACCACATAAGTACCTTGAAGCAGGAATCGAAACCAGGGCATTGACCATTACTGGGTTAAGTTGGGCCCCCGTCATGAATGATGACCAACCAGGCACCTGGGTTGTCGTACTATGAGGTATTTGGTTGATGCATCCATTCACATAGCCTGGCCAGAAATATGCTGATGTATCCAATAGGTTTCTGGCAATACAAGCTTCAATGATCAGATGAAGCATGTTTCCAGCTGTAAGAATTAGCATACAGCTATGTTAAGAAACCTCAAAAGCATGTCAAAAAAACTTCATGAAGCACAAAAGCAGAACCAAAAATATGAACTTACATTGCAGGATTTTTTTAAGAAACCAATGAGAACTGGAAATAACTTACTACAATTGATAGGCATGTCGTTCATGTGGATACACTCGAAATATGCACTCCCAACATTGATTCCTGAAATGAACAACATGGCTTTCGCAGCAGCTTGATTGGCTGCTGAAACAACAGATTGAGGTGGAATCAGCAAGCCTTGGTAGTCACCCAGTAACTGTAAGCTGGAGACCAAATCATTGTGGCGCTTTCCGGGAACCTTTTTTTCCTTCCAGTGATTTGTGGAACCCCATTCTGATTCATCAATGGGCACATTATCCTCTTCCACATTATCCTCTTCCTCAATAAGATCAGCAACCACAAGAGGTATGATGGATAGTAATATGCATAAGCGAGTATCTAGGCGAGGTATAGGACCCTCAATAGGATCCCTTTCCTGAAAATTAAGAACTATAAGTAAGCTATGGAAATAGGTCCTTGAATTGAATAAGCTGCTCTTGAAAACATAATAAGTGTTCAAGTTTTCTACAACAACTATGAAGCCGCCAGAGCAGAGCAAGCCCTCGTGGAGCAATAAGGATGCTAATGAAATAGTCAATAAATTCAAATCTACGAAACACCCTCCTTCAATATCCAACCCTGCCCATAGTGATAAAGAAAATTTAGGTGGGTAGATACTGAATTCAACTAACAACGCATTCAACCAAGCCACCAAGGAAAAATCTGTTTGAGAATTGAGATACATAACATAAAAGGACTCGAGGAATTCAAATTTGAATGCTCTAGTAAACATTGCAAATTTGAAGTTCCTAAAAATATTTTCTTTATACACTCAAATTATGTGTCTGATTGTGTGTATTTCATTCCTTTCCAAGGGATGGAAGGGCAGAGGCCTTTGGTGTCCCCTCCAGTCTAGAATTGAGGCCTCACAATCACTAGCCGAAGTACTAGACAAGGCAAATATTTAACTAAAACCATATAAATTCTAACCCTTTGAACGAGACGGAGAGCAGCAATCCAAAGACCTAAAAAGGTGTCATGCCATGTGGTTCCGTTTATTGCTTGAAGGGTTTTAGTTAAACCTGCAAAACATGAAACATTTATTTTGTAGAACTGAATTTACATTACATTCCGATGAAAAAGAAATCTCTAGGACCAAGGGAAAATCAGCCTTACCAGTTATGGCTTCAATTGCACTTGTTGCATTAACCTGATACCCATCCATGGCATCTTCCAATGCAAGATCAAGAGGAAGCCAAAGAGCAGAACGACTAGCTCCATGATAAAGATCCGCAGATGATACTAAAGATCCTAAAGCCATAACTGCATGAAACTTTTGCAGTGAACTTGTCTTTGATTGTTTAGTTAGTAAATGAGTTTCTGAAGTCAACTGTAGAAGATCCTCAGCAGTTGAAGTTTTTGAATTTCTTAGTGCTGATGAATTTGCTCCAAGAAGTTGTAACCTTTGGATGAATCTTAACCAATATGTGGGCCTAAAAAAGCAGCAAGGTGATTTGAGTGGATAATTTCAAATGTAAAACAAGGTGCAAATGTTGAATCAATTGTAGTACTCATTAAGGGACATTATGACTATCATTTTTTAGATAGTACAGCCATAGAATTAGGGGAATCTGTTTAACGTCAATGAAGAAAACTTGCAAATCCAATGTCAAGTAAAACAAAACATGAAACATAGATTTATAATTTAGTGTGCTTTATCTGGTAGACAATTGAAGTTGAATGTATAATTTTCTAGAAGCAATTCTTAAAGCGTAAACATATACATACAAGTTCTGTCGTGCCAAGAGAAGGATCCTTGAAGTCAATTTATTTTTTAGAAATAAATCAATTATCTCAATAGCCATTTCTGTATTTAGATTTTGTAATTTCCCAAGATGTTCAGCCCTCTTCTCATCATAAATTTCATGACCATCTATTTCCATTTCTTGAAGTTTTGTTGCCCATCCAGACTTCTTTTCTGGGGTAAGTTCCAGCAATCCTTCATCCTCCAGTGAGGCATCTAGCAACTGCCACACAATTGAAAAGACAAACTCAACCATCAAAACCCCGGGATCACTAGCTTGTAGACCGAAATTCTGGGATAAGTGGAGAACAGCATCTATAGATTTCATGACCCTGGGTAAAGAAGATGGAGAAGAGTAATTACAAATCAAAGTTAATCCTAATAAAATTAAAAAAATAATAATAAAAATAATGGTCAGTTTAATCTTATTTAGAAGCAAAAATTCAGTTTAGCGTTTGGCAATAAATAGCACAATATAAATAATTTCAACCAACCACAATTTTCTTCATAAGTGAATTCTAGAATGCCGTGACTTTTCACTTGAACATATTGCACTTGTGATAAATATAGAATTTACAAATAACTGTGGAATGCAACAAGTAGTATTATCAACATTATGCAAACATCTTCATACCATGTTGGGCATTTCAACACCTTCTTTGAAGTTTCGACATATTTACTTTTGTAAGCCATTGTCTAACTTTTATGCAAACCACAGATTTTTAAAGCATAAAAAAAAGTTCTTCTTTCTCTAGAGTTAAGAATATATGCAAGAGTGAAAACAATGTAATTTATTGGTTGTTCATTGTGGATCATAAGGCAAATAAGTATAATCCAAATATTACTAACAGAATAAAGCAAAGATGAGTCTGCATTCTCCTATAGCACACCAGGAAAAACTCACTTCACATAATCTGGAGCTTCAGTTTGACTTTTCAGCGAAAATGCATATCTCTTGAGAAGTTCCATAAAAATTCTATACGCTGCTGGTTGGGAATGCCTATGTTTTATAACCCTGTGGAAAGGAATAATATCAGGAATAACAGCATAAGACTGCAGAATATCAATTTTCCTGAGAAGAAAATAAAATCCTGAAATCGCACAAAACAACATGGTAGTCAAACAAGATCCAGGGGATTCCAAAATGAAAGCTACAAATACTAGTTCAAGTTACTTAGCTCTTCTCAGTCAAAGAATAAACAAATGACAACGTCAATAGTGAAATATCGAATGAAAGAATGCAATTGTTTGTCAGGCCCAAACCAAACAGCGGAAAAACATGCAATGTGGTATAGAGATGAAACATAATATACATTGTGAACATGGAAATGGAAGTATGCCATGAACAGCTCAGAAAGAAAATAACTCCAAAATTTGGCACAAGGACGTTTAGGACAATAAAACAAATTATGTCCATTTGTGAGCTTCAAATTCCTCCTTCTACACGCCAAAGAAAAAGGGAGGAGAGAGAAAGAGTCCAGTGAACTAAGCCTAATGATATTACTCGACTTAGTTGGGTTGACTTATATCACCACACATTAACAAAAACTATTAGACAAGAAAACTCCATCTTGCTGTTTCAATTCTTCCAATTTTTCCTGTGACTTGTGAGGGTAAAGAAATAGAGAATTGACAAGACGAAAAGACGTCAAACTGAATAAGTTTACAAGCAGGAAAAACAATGCAATCGTCAATGGAGAAAACTAAATGACCCAATACTGATATGCGTTCGGTAACCTACAGAAAGCAACGCCTTTCTTCCATTAGTAAAAAAAAGTAGAATTTAAAAAAAGAACATTGACTCTCTGCTCGCTGGAGCTTAACACAACAATCTGGATTAGCTAAAAGTTTCACCTTTCAGAAACAAGTCCAGCTAAAAATCATAAGGAGAAAAAAAAAAGAGCAAAAAAAAGAATTACAAACTTAATCTCCATTTAGTAAAGAGATAGAATCCAGAAAAGCAAACCTATCAAAGTAATAAACTTGAAGTCACCAAAATGAAAAACACCAAAAAAACCAACCTCTCAGAAAGAAGAGCAAGAACCATTAGAGGTGGCAAAATCTTCAACACCAAGGCCTTCTCTAGAAATTTCCAGAGAATGGGAACATTATTATCCCAACATATGTAAGACACCAACACCTCTGCGAGCTCTGGAGAGGGTAAAACGACTCCATTGGAGCTTAAATTTGATATTATCTGCAGAGCCCAGTGAAGAGGATCAATGCCCTTTTCTTGGGCCACCTTGGTTATCTCTATAACACAATCCCAGACGCTGTTTTCAATGGAAATGGACATTTCTGGCTCAGTTGAGATAGAAACTGAGGATGGTACGGAACAGGAGCATAATAGTGTGGGTGGGCTTGAAATGGGGGGAGAAAGGGTGATGGTTGAATGATTTCAAAGGCATAAAATGGGTTTGAGAAGTGGAAAAAAGAAAGAGAGCAAGGGGTAGTATCGGGAACATAGTATGGATTCTTTCTTGGGTTGCCAAAGATGCAAGAGAGTTGAAATGCAGACAACTGAATTTGTCGTTTGAATAGTGCAAAGAGACACGCCTCTGCTTCAGAACAGGAATCTCATATCCATGCCCGCACGGGCTTATGTCAGTAGTAAGCAAGCCGCAGAGTTGGCACAGGGTACAAGGTTCGATTTTCGACAGCTGCTGCAGTATGTGAGTTTTACCTATGTGGATGGACTTCTTGTAGGCAACGAGTTAAAGGCCTCCCACTTAACTATCGCTAGATCACCTTAATTTACCCCTACACAATTCTGTCAGGCCGAAATGTGGGGCCTTAAAATAAAGATATATCAACTTTTGATACAGGGAATGTCGTATCCATAGTGGATCTAACTGCTATCTATCTCACAGTTGAAACCGTGGCGGCAAATTGGTCATTTTACTACTTGCTCTTCAGTTTTATATGTATATATTATCTTTTTATATGCAGCTGCCTCTAGTTGAGTTGGAAGCCAAGACTCCACAGCCCTGAAACAGCTTCATCACTATTAAACTAATCCCAATTGGAAGTATGTTCTTTTAATGATAAAATATTATCTACATCGTTTTAATGATAAAATCATTCTAATTAAATAGTATTCTAGTCATTTTCAAGTATTGTATAGTTGAGTTTTTGTAATGTAATTCCAAAGTTGTTTTTTTTTTATGTAATGTTAAGTTGTAGTAAAATTTTAGTGATAATCAGAAGAGTTGTATTAGAGTTGAAACGTGAGACAAAATATAACATGCAAAGAAACGCTTAAATCAAAAGCTTTCCAGTAATGTATAATGATCACCAAACTGGGAAAGACAAAGCAATTGTTTCCAAATAAAACATCGTCTGATTTGGGAAGGAAAAATGGAGTGGGTAGGGGTAGGTGGAGAAGATGACTAGGGATAAAATATGACTCACATCACATGACATGAGGCTCTGATGCTATATGGAGAAGATGGTCCTTTCTTGGGGGCCAACTTTGGCATTAAGTACAAGTGGAGGCTGCTCTCTATCTCTTGCATGAGTCATGATGGTGGTGAGATTATTAGGTTGACAAGTTTAGACTTAAAAAACTTAATTAATGTCTCACTAATGTATCTTTGGATTGGCAACCAAAAGGGTATAAAACTTAGCCAATAATTAAGAAAGTTGGGTAGGTGAAATGGATAAATCACCTATATATAACTACACACTATGAGAGGATCCAAGTTGCTACAATCTGATTAGAGGTGGTTAATTAAAGTGGGTTAGCAAGATCTTTAGATGAGATGGATAAAGTCATAGATGGATTCCAACATGCAACTTTTTAAGCACTTGATCATGATTCCTAGTCCTACACTTGTAAAGAGTTGAAAGGAGATGGAAGCAATTCATTTGTCTTGATTAAGATTTTTAATAAAAACCTCTTTCATTTTCAGAAGAAGATGCCTCCACTCCACCCAACTGAACCAAGACGGCAAAAAGCAATCAAGAATAATAGAGTTGGTGGAAACCATTTTAAAAAATGGGAAGAAAGTCATATGAACGCCTTAGATTTGGCCCATCCAATTCCAAGCTGGTAGGTTTATCTGATTAGAGACTAGTTTGCTGATGTTTTAAAAAATAAAAAACAGAACTTGTTTGGTGGGTGCTGTTGTCCACATAGCAGAGATATCTAATAAAGAAAAGGAATAGAATGTCTAAATTACAAGTTATTACGGCATGCAAATGATGTTACTCGGCTGTTTTAATTTGTTTTTAATAAGATCTGAGTTTGAAATTTCACAATTATAGATACTTCAATCTCATTAAATTAAATTTATTGGCTTTAGTTGTAGATAAAGGTTCAGCAGAATGGACCATCTGCCACTCAAATTTCAGGCTAGAAGTTGTGGGGCTAAATGTATGAGCAATTTGCAGGTGAGATGGATAAGAAAGGTAGCTTCATCAATGGACAATGGATTCAATCACTTTCAGTGGGATAAGAAGATGGCCAAATGATAACTTTGCTGACATGCCCTTATTTTATCTTTTGCTTTTTTTACTATTCTGGTGGTGTCAAAACTCTGAAGCTGTAGCTATTAAATAAATTGCACGGTTTTGTTGATATCTGCATAGTACCCATTTATTTCATCAACAACCTCAGCCTACATCCTTCATCAACCATTCTCTTCTTACTGTATACCATATTCTCAATAGCAAATGATCCTCTAATCAGGAAAAAAAATATATGAAATATTTCATTAAAAGCAAATTATATACAAAACAAGATCCTCAGACCATACATATAATTCAATGTTTCCATGAAATAATTCATAACAAATCTTGGAAGATGACAAAGGAATATCGAGTCTTTATAATAGAAAAATGATTCTCAAGACTAAAAGCTCAGAATGAGATAGTGCTGATTTGTTTCATCAATTACAGTACCACCAGCCTCAACTCAATTTCATG
Organism: Cnidoscolus chayamansa; assembly: GCA_948266635.1. Lineage (NCBI taxonomy): Eukaryota > Viridiplantae > Streptophyta > Magnoliopsida > Malpighiales > Euphorbiaceae > Cnidoscolus > Cnidoscolus chayamansa. The sequence goes on along the minus strand of CAOGCB010552819.1, from coordinate 10,030 downwards.
AGCAATGAAGATGGTGGACAAGCATCTTGGATTAGAAGCTTTTGAAAGAGACGACACCACCAATCTAGACAATCCACCCCCCATCAGACATTTAACGTTAACCGAAAAATAAAAACACACTTCCTTAATTTCAAGTTCTAAGCAAAATTTTGAGTATCCAACCTACCGAGCTCCATAAGAAATGTCCAAGCATAAGAGCATTCACATTTCACAACCTAGGGTGGCAAAGCCCTGGTGTTAGAATCAATAATTACTTTTCCAAAGCTTAAACAGTTGAAGTCGAAAATCGCCCCAAGTACATTTCCACCTTGAGGACATAAAATACTTTAGAATTCATATATAATTCCTTTTTACAATGAATCAATTATAAGTAACATACATAAAATAGCAGTAGCCAAAGTGATTTTACATAATGACAGGTTTAAAGCTGACTCAAGATAAATAAAAATTACCCTTGATCCTTTGACTCTTGCAAATTTTGTAGCTTACAGGCAAATAGGTCACCATAAAGAATAGCAACCAAAATTTTTTATGCCTTCTTCAAGCATATTTTGGACACTTGAGGATGCATCATAGCAGACTAGAAGTCTTCATCCATTTTAAAGACGAAGTTCTTTCCACCATCTTGAAGGCTCGACATAACAGATGCCTTCTGATAATCTCCTACCCTTCTCTCGAAAAAATTTGCTTTTCCTCTGCACAGTAAAACAAACAAGATAAGACCAACGAAAACTGAGTGAAACAAAATACCATAATATGCCAACAAGATGTTATAATGCTTCAAACATGTCAATAATGCATTGGCTCAAAAGTCAAATTTGACAAGCAGAAAAGACTTGGATTCTATTTTCAAGTTGTCCCCTAATTCAAAAGTCACCATAAAATTTAATTATGACTGGCATTCTAATGACTCAGGCTTGAGGGATCTATACTATGGTAGTTGGGATGATAAAAAAAAGGTCATTTTTCCTTGTTTTATTGGGTAGGAGTTTTGGAAGTCTACCAATCACGGGTTAATATGAGACTAACTTTGGATAGGCATCGTTAGGAGTATATCCTAATTAGTTGAAAATGAGAAACATGTCTTTCCAGAGGCAAAGCTGAGATGGAAAACTCAGATAACTTAATGATGCTCAATCCTATGAAGTTCTTCAAGGAGGTTATCAACAATACTCACTGCAAAGATATAAATTCCATCCAATCAAAGGGATTTTCCACGTTGTACTTCCTCTGATAACCTAAAGCAACCTGAAAATGGAAGGAAATGAAATAAACCTTTTTTTGTGTCTCAACGGCTGAAAAGATATACCTATATAGTAATAAATTAATGCAGATATACCAAAAGACGATCAGCAACAAACTTTATGTACTGGCTCATAAGGATTGAGTTCATGCCAATCAGCGCGCATGGGAGGGCATCACACACAAACTCAGTTTCAATTTCCACTGCTTCATCAACAATTTGCTCGACCTTTTGCCTCTCGAGTTTCCTCAGCAACAAACTGTAGGCCACCATTATACTTAAACATTTCCAATAAAATACTTTTGCATCATATAGGAAAACCAATGTATAGGTAAATCTATAATTAATAATTCTAGCTCAGAAACAGATATGAAAAATAAAAATTCTAGAAAGGGAAAATTAGAAAAAAAAGAGAGAGAGAAATTATACCTGTATAGAAGGCAAGCAAAGTCGCAGTGCAGGCCTTCATCTCTGGATATTAGCTCATTTGAGAAAGTCAAACCGGGCATCAAGCCTCGTTTCTTAAGCCAGAAAATGGAACAGAAGCTGAAAAGAACAAACAGAAAAATAGACATAAATAATTATAATATGCAATATGAATATCATTAAAAAAAAGGCTAATATTTTCAGATAAATTAGAAAAGCTTCTTTGCAGTTGTATTAAATTAGAAAAGCGTCTTTGATCTGATATTTAGCGAAGCCTACCTTCCTGAGAAAAAGATTCCTTCAACACAAGAGAATGCTACAAGTCGCTCTGCAAAAAATGAGGAACTACACAAAGGAAATAAAGAAATATTATTGATAGCAATAGCTCACAACATGAGGTCCAAGCACTACTTTCTGTGCAGTTACAGCCAAGTTGCAGACAAGAATGCAGGACACTAGCACAACTCACAGAATGGACCATGTAACATGAAAGGCTTGAGACTAATGCTTGTTTGGGGAAAAATTTGAGGGTGAAAAGAAAATAAGAGGAAATGAAAATAGAAAGAAAAATCCACCATTTGTTTGGGTGAGAAAGGAAAAGGGTCGAAAAGAAAATTAGTTGAAAGATGGGAAATTATATTTTTATCCTTACAAATTTTCTTGTGCGAAGAGTCACTAAAGGAGCATAGTGGTAACTTTATACGCTTTCCTCCCATTTTCCATTCAAAATGTGGAGTAAAAATCTTTTGTGGGCCCAATATAATTTCTGCACTCAAAGTTTCCCTTCCTCCTCTTTTTTCTCATCTTCCAAGAAAAAAGAACACAGAATATTCCATTATTTTCTTTGTTTACCTTTTTTCCTCTCATTTCCCACCCTTCCACAAAACATAGGCTTAGACTTATTTGAGATTATTAATAAGCTAAAGTACCTGTGAATCCAGTCCAACGCCCATTTTGCCTTCCTAGCTACGCAAGGAATTGTTTCAATAGCATTAAACAACCTATGCTTCTCCCTTGAATCCTTGATGTACGTCTCTAAAAGCAAGCTGTACATCTCTGATGATAGGAAGAAAAATTTGTGAATCAGGTCCTTCACTGCATGATGATAATAGAAATCCACTAACATCACTTACAAAGCTCTACCAGAATGAATATTCTCCATTGCAATTTGAAATCCATAGAATGCTCGGGCCTACAGTGAATGGAAGGAAAAAATTTTCTTGTCCTAAGATGATCAACTGGGAAAAAACATCCTTGACAATTCTTTTATCCCATAGAATCATCTTAAATAAACGTAAAGTAGTAACAAATAGTCAAGCAAAATTGGGTGCTTGACTCAGCAAATACTCAACAACTCAGGTAAAACGGGATAAAACTAAAAGTATCATTGTAAGTACAGAATTAATAAATAAGCAAATAAGACATCAGGAGCTTAAACAACACATTCACCTCTGGAATTTGAACATCACTTAGAAATCTTGCTGCAATGTTCTCCAAAACAATCCCATCAGATGCAGCAAAAAATGCCAACACATGGCTGATAAAGTGTTTTTCTGAAACAGAAAGAGTTTCCCATTGCTGCACATCATGGGAGAGATCAACCTCCTCAGCTGTAAGTGAACTAACAAGTTATCTAAACAAATCAAGAGAAAATGCAGACATCTGGATGCCAACAAACACAGAATAAAGAAACAAATTCTTGAGTTACAATTGATAAAATATCAAAAATACCCAAATTTAAGTTCCAAACTTTCCAGCAGTGAAATTAGAAATATAATTCTAGTTATCAAGTATGCATATTAGGAACTGGAAATTTAATTAGAGAAAGATAAGTCATTCACCAATACCTCACAGTATTTAAAAAAAATGAAGCAAAAAATAAGCTGTGAGGAGAAATGGAAAAGAAAAGAAAAACCTGGATTGTTTTATACTATAGTTGTCTAAACACCTATGTATAACTGCTAATCAACCCTCACTGCCAACAACAGATCCAGAATCCCATTGCTTTGGAAACATGAAACGATGACTCTTGCTGACCAATATTAGTAAAATTGTTATCATTTTAGTGCATATTACCAATCTTTTCCAGAAAAAAATAAATTCAATTCCTACAAAGCCAGTCAATAAATTGACAGTGATCACCTTTACCTTCGCAGGAGCAACCAAAAACGGACCACTACAGCAGCCACAGATGAATTAACTCCATTTTTCTATAAAAGCCACTAAGGACACCATGCAACAATCACTTTGATCGTCTTCAGAGCAACCGCTAAAACTAATATGATCCATTGCTTCCAAAAACAAGTCCCATTATTAAAAGCCACTGACAGGATTTGCATGCCATTAAATAAAACATAATTTTTGAAAAGCAGCTTATGGAAAATTACAATTGCGCATGGCTTATAATAAAAGAAGTGTCATTAAAATGGTAGCTGCACAGAGGGTAACATATGCCCTTATGATTGTCATTCCATTGTTCCAAATACACAAGCCATCACTAAACAAAAATGTCATTTCTAATAAGAAATTTTTTCCTACGACTTGGGTCATACTGCCATCCAAGATTCCAAGGCCTAGGTTCTGTGAACAAAGGCAAATCCAGTCATGTGAATTGCTTCCTAGAAAGACATCAACCAATCAGTCAATCACGCCATACATTTTCGAATAGCAAAGAAACCCATCAATAGTTACTTGTCCGTAACTTTACCACTAAGAAAAAGACGTAAATTCACATCTTTGCTCTCTGCAATTTGAAAAACGGAGAAAAGAAGATTGCATAGCAGTTGCTTTAAATCAGGGTTCGATATCATCTGATAGTAGAAACAGAGCATTGTAAACAAAAGAATAATACATCAAGTATCTTCAAGAGAGATAAGAAGATGCAAAATTTCCGAAATTGAGACTACAATACTCCAAATTTAGAGACACGGGAGGATGACGGGATTCTCACATCATCAAAGAAGCCATTTTTCAAAACAAATTCTCATCTTTCTGTTAAACTAATCAAGCCATGCGCATAACAATATTAAAGCATGTCCAATTGAAAAAAAAAATACCCAAAAATCCAAATAGTGGCACAAGACAGGACCAAGGAAAGAAGAGAGTACCCGCCAAAAATGATAATACTAATAACAAACTGAAAGAAGAGAGTACCGGTCCAAAAACTGGCCTCAGCCTTCTTGTACATCTCCCAAAGCTGCTTATATCTGATGGGAAACATACAAAATCTCTGGTTCTGTTCCTTTAGTATTGGCTCCTCTCCTTCTTCGTCTTCTCTGCATCTTTCTGTCTCTGCTCCGTTTTCTAGAGAACCCATTTCGTTATCTATCTCTCTGAGGAGGGGTGTTCGTGTGATAAAATGCTCTATAGTTCTCGTGGAGAACGAAAAAGAGAAACCCTACAAAAACCCTCCAGCGAAGAGACACCGACTAATTCGGTTGCGGGTTATCGATAGCGAATCAATCACAGAAAAATATGTGGAGATGATCAGTGATGATTAATGCCTTTTTGTTTGCATATTTGTTCAGTGCATGGGCTTCTGATGCCTCGGCGAGCAGTGGATTGTGTATTTCCAGAGCAGCGGCGTCGTTTTAGGAAGTCAAACAAAATGGCTTTTTCCAATGGATGGTGAATTACTGAATTATCGCTGCTTTTAGGCTTAAATTATATGTTTTTAATTAATTATATGATCGATTGCATGCCAGAAATTCGAAAGTCGACTCTCAAGTGTTCTTGTGACGCATGGAATGACGTTTTTTTTTATTACTTATATAATTTTTTAAAAAATATATTGCTTTAATTTCTATTATATGTTCCCTCTCAGTTTCCAATTTCTAACCATTTTCCCCAAGAATTGACCGTTGTATTAGACATGTCGAGCTCTCAGAGCCTGGAGAACCCACCAACTCTAAACCCAAACTATGGAGTGGGTACAGTCGAAGAACTGGCTGGCCTCAAGACTTACATCACTGGTCCTTCTGATTCCAAGCTCGCCATCATTATAGCTAACGATGCCTTTGGTAACCACCATCTTTAGTTTCTCCACTAATCTTTATTCTTGCATCTATTTCCATATGGTTTGCTGTCCCCAAGCTCAGAGTTTATAGGTCTAGAAGGTTATCTCTTAGTGGGGAAAGAGAAAAGGTTGGTATCTTTTAAGTACTGAGGAATTATTCTTATACAGTTTATTTACTTGCTATTTTTTTCTTAAATTTTTTTTTTTTTTTTTTTGCAGGATATGAAGCACCAAATATGAGGTAAATCCTGTGATTCACAATATAGCTATTCCAAGAATCATCAGTAGCCATTCCATTCATACCATTGGCAAGTAACAGAGCACACCTGCCTGTGCTTGATTCTCCCTAATATGATAATCATGGCTCATTTAGTGTGCATATGATTTACAAATTACAATAATTTCTAATCTCATAATATTAGTTGTTCAACCTGTGTTTTGTTGTGAAGGAAGCTTGCAGACAAAGTTGCAGCAGCTGGATTCCTTGTAGTGGTTCCTGATTTGCTCTATGGTGATCCAGCTGATGTAGATAATCCTCAATTTGATCGAGATATCTGGATGAAAAATCATGACACAGTGAGTTCCTTGCTTTGTTGAAACTTCATCGTAGGAGAACAAGAAAGAATACGGTGCTTATTTGCATTTTGATCTTAAGACTTACACTGGAACATATAACATGAATATATGTAACTTTAGTTAGCCCTTCTATATAAACTAAAGTTTCTGATTATATTTTCCTTTCAGGTTAGAGGATGTGAAGATGCCAAAAAAGTTGTTTCCGCACTTAAGAGCAGAGGCATTTCTGCAATAGGGGCTGCAGGTTTTTGCTGGGGCGGTAAGTTATTGAGTTATGTCAACGTTGTTATAAGCATGAAAAAGCCTCGACTCTAATGGATAATTCTTGTGCAGAAGACCCTCACTAGAGGTTACTAATTCATATATGTCTTTGGTTACGTTTGTTTCAGGAATGGTGGTAGTAAAACTGGCGAGTTATGATGGTATTCAGGCTGCAGTGATTCTGCATCCTGGTTGGATTACAGCTGATGAGATCAAAGGCAAGTAAAGCTATAGTCAGCCTCAGGTCTTTTTTACAAGTTCATATAGACCTCGAGAGAATGCCAATTCCTTGAACTGAAGCTTATTGGTAGTGACTTTTATGCCGTTACCATGTGTGCATTACTGATGGAATAATTTTTCAGCTGTGAAGGTTCCAACTGCTATATTAGGTGCTGAATTTGATCATATTAGCCCAGCCGAACAACTGAAACAGTTCGGAGAAATTCTAGCTGCAAAATCCGAGGTAATAAGTCCTCAATGTGAACTTTGTACATCAAAATGATGAATGAACTAATCAGAAAATTTGCTCCGATGAGTATAGACTGGTTAAAAAATTCTTTTCTTGGTTTCATATGTTATTTCTAATTGATTTTTAATATACTCATGTTTTGCAGTTTGAAAGTTATGTTAAGATATTCCCTGGTGTTGCTCATGGATGGACAATGAAGTATAATGATAAGGATGATTCATCTGTCAAGAGTGCTGAAGAAGCTCATTTAGACATGTTGAATTGGTTCATTAAGTATGTCAAATGAGACTGTGGAGAGAATTTCGAGTTCAGAAGGCCAGGCAATAAAATGGGTATAAGAGAACTGGTTTATGTGACCAATGTATAACCCAGATTGATAATAAACGTCCTTCGGGCCTGTATCACCGTTTATTTTCTTATTACCTGACTAAAGATGTGTTCTTTCCACCATATACAGTGATATAAGGAAGAGAAAGAGGGTTCTTAATTCTTACTTATCAGCGTATAGATGCGGCAATAACCAAATCTCATTGCATGCATTAACGTTTTTCCAATTAAAGCTCGAAAGATCTTACTAAAAACATGGTTTTCCTTCAAAGACAGTTAAATCTCGATCAATGGGGTTCCTTAAATAATCATCAAGTCACGAAATCTGTAAGAACGAAATGTTGTATCTCAGATGGAGTCATTGTTCTACAAGTGTTAACATTGGAAGATTAAGTTTATGAAAGATTTGTCCTGTTTTTTCTTCATCAGACTTGACGATCCTTGTTTATATCATTTAAACAAGAGAATGCTGATCCTTTTCAAGTTTCAACAATGTGGCTTCGATGAGAAACAACATGCCGGCCCTCAATCTTGATTTATGCTAAAGCTTCCATTCCGCAATAACCAAAGACTTGAAGTTGGGAGAGACCTCTTATTCAAGTTCAGAAGATAACAACTTGAGTTATTTCTCTGTGGAATCAGCATGCAACTATGAATTCTGTATTGCATAAGTAGAGATATATAATATTCATATAAAACAGAAAGGTGCAGGTGACGTAAGTGGTGACGTAGCTGAACTTAACCCTCTTAAGCTTTATTTGGAACCTTGATTCCCTCGAGGCTGCCTTCACTTCTCCTTGTGTGAGTAGTTCCAGTTGTTGACTCTGTCCCTGATTTCCAAATCTGAAATTAAATCACTTGAGAAGTACCATGTCAAGCTCTCAGTGCTTTCAGAATCCACCAAACCTGAGCCCCTCTTGTGGCTCAGGCACAGTTCAAGAGTTTGGTGGCCTCAAAACCTATGTCACTGGCCCTCCATGTTCCACGCTCGCCATCCTTCTTATTTCTGATATTTTTGGTAAGTGACCATTAAACCATTTCTTTCTTGTATGAATGAACCTCCATTCATTTTTGTTTATGAGAATCTGTATTTTCTGTTTCCTGGAACTTAGCATTTGTTTAACTCGTTTTCTTGAAACATTTTGCAGGGTATGAAGCTCCAAATTTGAGGTATGATGGATTTGACTTTTGCTTTTGTTTTTGGAAGAATGGATTCTTTACTTGATTTTAATGTTTGCACCAGATCCAGAAAGAGGGGAGAATGGCCCTAGAATCATGTTTTTGGCTTATGGATAAATTATCATGGAGTCCCCATATTTTGCTAAAATTAACTACTTAACATATTAATTGAAAGAGAGTTTGATTTTATAAAATATAATAAAATTATAATGGAGTGACTTTGATAAAATATAGAGACCTGATAGTAATTTATCTTTTTCATAACTGTTGGTTCTTGATTTTTGTTCGACATATATAAAAAGGAAGATCTTTTCACTTATTTTCAGAAGAAACATGAAGAACAACATCCATTGCTTTTCTCATTGCTTGTTTGCTTTATAAACCCACATCCAAAGTGTGCTTGCCTTGCAATGATATCACAGCCCTTCTTCTTTAGTGTTTGTTGCACTAAATCTGTTCAGACATAGTAACCCATGTTGACAATAATTTCAGATATTATCAAAGTTAATGTTTCATTGTTCATGTTGTAAAGGAAGCTTGCAGACAAAGTTGCAGCTGCTGGATTCTTTGTAGTGGTTCCTGATTTTTTCTTTGGTGATCCTGTGAACTTAAATAATCCTCAATTTGATCGTGATGCATGGAGAAAAATTCACAGCACAGTAAGTTGCCTGACTATGAATGATACAACCATAGATGAATTGCCAATGATTAACATATCTGCAAAAAAAGGAAAGATTGCATATTTTTATTGAAGCAATATATCTGAGTTTGATCTCATTAATCTTTTTTTTATAGGATAAAGGATATGAAGATGCTAAACCAGTAATTGCTGCTTTAAAAAGTAAAGGGGTGTCTTCTATTGGTGCTGCAGGTTTTTGCTGGGGAGGTGAGCCATTCTTTCTCTTATCTGCATTTCTTTAATTTTTCCTGAAACTGGCACAAGCACAAGCTGTAATTCAAATGTGTAGGCAAATTAATTCAGCTGCAAAGGTTTTGTTTCTCACATTCTTATCAGGGAAGGTAGTAGCGAAACTAGCAAGCTCTGATGATATTAGTGCTGCAGTTGTTCTGCATCCTGGTCGTCTCACCATAGATGAAATTAATGGTAAAAATTTGCAATTCTTTATAGTTTCATTATCTCACAAGGAACAATGTATTGGTGACTTTATAGCATTATGTTTCAGATGTGAAAGTTCCAATTGCATTTTTGGGTGCTGAGTTCGACCATGCTTCCCCACCGGAGCAACTAAAAGAGTTTGGAGAAATTTTATCCAGAAAATCCGAGGTAAGGGCTCCTGAAACTTCTGATTCTACGCTTTAATTTTATCCAGAAAATCTCTGGCATGCATAATTTAGCAAGCAACAAAATTTGAATGTTTTTTTGTTGCTGCAGTTTGAAAGCAAAGTGAAAATATTCACTGGAGTGAGTCATGGATGGACAGTGAGATACAATGTTGAGGATGAATCAGCTGTGAAGAGTGCTGAAGATGCTCATTGTGACCTGTTAAATTGGTTCACTAAATATGTCTAAGTA
>CAOGCB010552753.1:0-20410 GCA_948266635.1 Cnidoscolus chayamansa | reverse complement strand
GTAAGAATATGCAACATATGATCTGATGTAGATCAGCATTATGCGTTAGATTAAAGTTTTGAAATTAATATTCTTTTCCTGTTTTTGACAATCTTTTCCTGTTTTTTCTTCTTTGGAATTAAGTTCTGGAACAGATGTTTTGCACGAAGTTTTGAAACATGAATGGGTTTCAATATAGAGAATAAAGCAATTCTATGTTAGAGCTTCTCATTTTTCCCAACCATTGTTACTTAATTATGGGCATCAACATTAGATTAATAAAGCAATTCTCAGTGCCCTCACAATGCACACAATATTTTAATATTTTTTTGAAAATATACTTGTACATTTCTATTAATTTTTAAATTTACAATTCTTGATGTTATAATTGAATAATATATTGGAAAATTTTTTAAAAATATTAAGAAGATATTTGTAGAAGTTTAATAGTAAAATAAATATTAATTAAATATACATATAAATCATTTTGATATCAGTAAAGTTTTTCTATGATTATAAAATTGACCCCATATTATAATTATGATACTAATGTAATAATAAAAAGGGAATTAATTTTAGTACAAAAGGTAATACTTGCTCTTTACAGTGAATGAATTGCACGCTTTATACATATGGATGGATTCTTTAATGAAGCTGTGACAGATATTCTTTTACATATCTCGTTTCCCTCTCAAAATAACGCACTGACATTCTTTTTTTTTTCTAATATTCCTCTCTCTCTCTCTCTCTCTTCAACTAACTTTTTATTTATTTATTTGTTTATTTTACAAATTGAAACCTGAACCTTATTCTGCCTTGTGCTTTAGCAATTTCCCTGAGTTTGTCACCAAAGGGCAAATCACTCCAGGATTAGCTTTTGGGCAAATTGGCCTGTAAATTTTATTTTTTTGGGGCAATTAAGTCTTATGTTTTACTGAATAAGCACATATTTGAGCTTTTGGTCAGAGACTTATAGGCTAATTTCCCCAAAAACTTAACTTTGGGTTGATTTGCCCCTTGATGACATGTTTAAGGGGCTAATCTGTGGACGGCTTCTAATTTTGTTTGAACTTTAAATACCTGAACTCAGACCCTAGTATTGTTTGGTCAACCAAACACTTAATGCGTTCAGGTTTATTTCTTTAGTCAGTAGTCACTTATGCAGATTATGACCATATTTCATAGAGGCTTATATTACTTGAGTTCCCTTGCTGGCTCCTGTCAGTGCCTAGCAATACGGAGTGAAAACAGTCTAATTTTTTACTGAAGGGCATGGCATTTACATCTTTTGAAAATGATTTTTTTTTTTAATTAAGAAGTAACTTGGCTCTTTTCTTGAACATCTAGATATAGTTATCTTATCTTTTCTGCTTGATAATATTCTTTTGAAAAATAAAAATCTTGTCTCTAACATGGAGACCTCAATATGCGGATGATGATTTCCCGCTCTCAGTATATTTATCACCAGGAGATTTGTTCTTTTCAGATACAGATTTCCATTATCAAATGTTTTTTTTTCCCTCAAGGTTGTCGTGCTTAATGGTGCTCTTGTGGTATTACCATGTTACTGAAGTTTGGTTTGAATTTTTATGTGTCTTGTCTTAATTGCTGTTAGATGCTTCATCTTTCCAAATATTTGTCATTACCGAAGTAGTATGGAATATATACATGAATATGACTTGCTTTTCTTTTGGGACTTTAACTGCCCCAGCTAAGGGGCTGTTCCTTATCCTTTCCATTCTCTTATTTTGTCTTGCAGGATTACCAGCAAAAACATCCTGAAGTAATTGTAATTGATCCTCCTGATGCAATACAACATCTGCATAACCGCCAGTCCATGCTTCAGGATGTAGCTGACCTTGACATGTCTGACTGCCAAGGTCATCTTTCAAGTATTCTCTTAATTTGCATTTTTTCTTTCCTCTTCTTTAGATCCCCAATTTGCCAGAAATTTCATTAAAGTATAAAGATTAGTACTTGTTAGCATTAATTTATTGTTCTTTTAGGCAAGGTTTTTGTTCCAAGGCAAACGGTTGTTATCAAAGATCCATTATCCATTCCCCATGAAGTTACCAAAGCTGGGTTGAAGTTGCCACTAGGTAAAGTATATTTGGATATTGGTGGATATCCAGTACTCATCTCTGCTAGCATTCCTGATCACTGTTATTACAATCTTACAAATTTTTTATTCTATTCATACAATCTGATTCGGTTTCTCATCATAGCAAGTAAAACAATGGGGTCAATCTTATATGTACCTGAATTGTGACCGAGTCTTATGATTCAATACTGAACCTAGTGATCCTTTCGGTTCTTTTCCTAAAAGGTTATTAGAGCTTTAAAATTTAAGATTTCACTTCAGTTTAACTGTGAATAGTGCACATAGAACCTTCCCTTAGCTCTTCTTCCCCTCTCCAACTGGCCATTTTTTTTTCTCTACCTCTCCTTTTCCCCCCTTTTTCGCCTTGTTTTTGTTAATTTACTTTCTAATTCTAATAATCAAATTATGACATTTTATATTAATCTGTCTTGACCTTTTAATTCAACCCACTATCCTTTTTTACTGTCTAATTATTTAATTAAATTTAAGTGGGAGTTCCATAATTCAGTTTATATTTCTCATATACAACCACTTAACATAATAAAAAATATTATTCTATTATAAAGCATTCTCATTTTCTAAATGTTGATGCTATATTTATCATCATTCTATTATAAAGTATTCTTCTCATTTGCTAAATGATTTTATTCTATATTTATCAAAATATATCATTGTAATATATTTTCTAAACTTACTTTTCTGAATATTATAATTTTTAATCAGTTTTGAGACCTATTGAATCTTATGCATCTGATCCAAATTCTAAAAATGAACCTCGATTTGACAACTATGTACCTGATAAATGTTAAGAGCAGAATTCATGAATATGACCAATAAGAACCAGGTAAAGTTCAATGTTTTGGCAGTTACAGCCTTACAGGGCTATGAGTTTGGTTAATAGATTCACATCGATTGGCTTTGGAATTCTTTTACTATCGGTTATGACAGTGATTTAAATATTCTATGAATTTTTTTAATTGTTCATCTCCACCTTCTCTAATTTAATTACTTTCACTATAACATTGTAGTTGCAAAACCGCTGGTAGTGGATGGAACTGCTAAGTCACATGAATTGTTTCTCGCGTATGATGAATTCTCTCTGTCTGAACTTGAACCTCCCTTGGTTCTACAAGAGTTCATTAATCATGGTATGTTGTTTTTGACTAAGGCTTGACATTTCAATGTAAGCATCATTGTATTTGATTTGGATATTTATACATTAACATGCCTTGTACTAGGTGGTGTTCTCTTTAAGATTTATATTGTTGGTGAAGCCATAAAGGTTCTTCGGCGTTTCTCTCTGCCTAATGTCAGTAAGCGTGAGCTTGCAAAAGTCGCAGGTGTTTTCCGTTTTCCTCGAGTCTCATCTGCTTCGGCTTCTGCAGATGATGCAGATTTGGACCCTTCTGTTGGTGGTGAGATTTTGGAAAATCTTCTTTCATGTTTAACTTCTCATAATTTCAAAGGGTTATTTGGTCTGATTTGTATTTTTTTTTTGGTTCCAAAACAACCAGAGATTTAATTAGATACTTCCCATGTGAAATAAATACTGAACGGTCAAAGTTGCTTTTAAAAAGCCTTAATAGACCCTGGCTGTTTGTATGTAGTCCTAAGCAGCTACTTACACAATAATTTGATGCCTTCTTGCAGAGCTTCCTCCACGTTCTTTGTTGGAGAGACTTGCAAGGGAACTTCGTCTTCGACTGGTAAAACTCTTTCCACACCTTCTTTATTGATCTCTGTGGTGGCTTATATATTTGTGTGTGCTTGCAACTGGTTCTATATTATTCTCAATTATGTTGTCACACATTTTATAGGGCCTCCAATTGTTCAACATAGATATGATTCGTGAGCATGGGACTAAGGATGTCTTCTATGTGATTGACATAAACTACTTCCCCGGCAAGTACAAATATTTCCTTTATTTCCCAGGCTCCCTCAATCTCTCTCTCCCCTCTGTCTCATATGCTCTCAAGAACATTTCGCACTCTGTGTTAGTGGATTATGTCTACTTCCTGTTTATTTTGCCATAAAGTAAATGACACAAGAATTTATCATATATTTTCACAATGAATGGATATTGTAATGTTACAGGACTCAACATGATCTTAAATTAATGGCAGGTTATGGGAAAATGCCGGATTATGAGCACACATTTACTGATTTCCTGCTGGGGCTAGTGCAGAGCAAGTGTAAGAAAAGAGCAGCTAGTTGAAATATGCATATATCCTTGTACATGAATGTTCCGTGCAGGTGGACTCTTGGGAAATTGAAGCAATTTAACTTAACTTCCTGTAATTACTGAATGGTATGAAATGTCCTTTGCTTAAGCCACTACCACGTAAACCAGGTTCTTGCCTGCTATTTTCATGTCTGATATTTCCATACTGTTTTTAGGCAAAAAGAGCAAATCCCAGGTGTCCATGTGTCCACAAGGACTTCCATTTGAGACCCAATCACAACTTAACCAACTTGTACGAGTCACCTTGTTCGTGATCTCAGGTGGAACTTGAGGTCTATCACATTCAATAATTGATCGACATGCTGAATTTTAGTTGACTCAATTTTCGGTCTTAATTCTTTTGTTCCCTTCTTTTCTTTCAATGCAACATGATTTCTCTTGGTTTTCTTATTGAGGATACAATTCATAGACTTATTTTATAGCATTATTATTAGTCTAAACCATCCAGTATCTTGATCTCCATTTCACCATTTTAGCGGACGAGAAGTTCATGCTTTTTGGTAGGTGGCAAGCATGTGCTTCATTGTGATGTGGCATGTATAATCTGAGTTTCGGGACAAATCAATTTGAATCAAAACTATTAAAAGTTGGGTGTTTCAATTTAGAATTTGATAAAACTTTGAGAAGGATAATACCGCTAAAAAAAATATTGTCAATTAGATTCAATTTACTATGAATTATGCGAATCACAAGCCACCCATGTATTCAAAAATTACCTTGCAAGGAGAGCGCCCGCCCAATCTTATTAAACTCGGTCGCTTAGGATGTTTAGGTAAGATCATTTTACAACGGTACACTTACACTTTCTCATTTTCCTTCAAATTATAAAATTTTCAAGGTTATAACGGTTATATTAACAAATACTCTCATCATTTTCTATTTCTATCTCTTCAACGGTATGTTCATTTCCTCTCATTTCTTTTTATTTCTAAAAATAAGATATTATTATAAGATATTATTTCCTTTTTTGCTCTTAAATAAAATATAATTTTAATTAGTTTATATGCTGTTTGCTCTTACTGTTTATTCAAATAATCCCTTCATCCTTCATCCATAATTTAGGAGACCCATAACTTGGTAGGTAACACAAGACCCTCTAATTGCTACGTGGACATAACAGAACTGAAGGTGCAAATTATGCCTCCTCTCTATTTCACACACAATGAAAAGAAACTTGAGCTTAGCCATGTCTCTAATAACTACAGAACGTACATTTCGACTTCCTATTTCACTCTACAATAATACATGCAACGTCTATAAATTATGATACATGTACAACGAAAGTGAAGGATAACCAGGATTTCTCCTCAAGCTCCACCATGATGAATCATCTATGTACACTATACACAAAGGTGATTTTCTGTTCACCAGAAGGGGCACCACCTGAAACACGTACAATGGTATGAATGATCAGAGACAAATCTTCACAGATTATATAAATTGACACACGCACAGATGACCAAAGTTTTGACATCATACCCAACATAATTTTGGCACAAATTTTCAGGTGAAGTGGCTTGGATAATCAGCTTCTGGACTTGCAATTTAACAGATAAACCATGATCCACTTCCCGAGTATCTCCTAAAATTAGGGAGCTGTGGTCTACTGCATGTTGACTAGAGTTCGCAGATACTGAAGACGATTGGGAAAAATCACGTCCTGTCAGTTTATTACTCATTCGAGCCATGACAACCACAGCACGCTCGTTCAAAACCTCATTAGCATCACCAAGCAGATTAACAGCCTGCACAAATTAAGCGTCCATAATAGTACCATTATCAAGTTTCTATTCTGTTTAGAATTGTTATTCAAAAGAGAAAAAAAAAAAAAAATCAGAATTGCTAATACCTGAAGAAGTTCTCTCTCACGAGCACTTCGTTGTGGTTGGGGAAGTTCTCTAGGAGCAGATTCCTCAGCATTTACTACAGCAGAAGCATGAGTATTGGCAAACATGGACATTTGAGGGACTTCATTGAAGTTGAAAAGACGCCAATTGATGAGGGGATCATGAACAAATGCCTGAAAAAATGAAACCAAAAATTAGAATAGTTATCTGATTATTTAATTAAACAATTCAAATCTCTTCTATACTTCTACCAGATCAACGGATTGAAAACCCAATCTATCCAATCCCATCCACGAGACCCCTTTAACTAATTGGATAATTGTGTTGGCTCATAAGCTGGTCAAACCAACTTATATGTCCTAAAAATAGGCTGACCTGTTTCTTTATAATATTTTTTGGACTTGTAAGTTTAGTTACTTTAGTTCATAAGCTGAAAAAATAAGCTGGGGGGACTAATCTTTCATTTTGGTGCTTATAAGCACTAAACTTACAAGATGCTTTGACCAAACAAATTAATATATTAACCTCATTTGTTTTAAAACCTAAACACATACTTTATCTAATATCCTTTATTTTAACAATACAGGTGCTTATAAGCAACTTTTACTAAACATGCCAATTTACTATCAACCGATTATAGGCATTTTAACCAGACAAATAATTGCTTAAAATTTTACATGGTTCTACTAGATAGAAGTTTATTATGAGTTTGAAGAAAGCAAGTTCAAAGACAAGGCAATGGTGTCATCACTTCATGAATATAGAACTAAATTGAACAAGAATGAAGAATGGCTACTTGAGACAATTGGCCTAAATTAGCAAAGCTCATTAAGCAAAATATGAACTTATATTGTTGGGCTATTTTGTGGGCTGCCTATATAATATTCTTGGGTTTAAAAATAAATAAAAAATCAGCCCATTTTTGGTAGAATAGGCGTGCATAATGTAGGTGTTATAAGTTTTCAAGAATTCTTTTGTTGAATAGAAGTAGTTTTATCTTCTTTATAAGAGTTATATATCACTTAGGAGAATATTGTAACACTATATAAACCCCATAGTGGCGATGTTAAGAAAATAGGTTGTGCCTAATTCCACCGCGAAAGCTACCTCGAGAGAGGGAGGGATGCCCAAAGCCTTATAAGTAGCACACAATCCTCATTCCAAATTGATGACTTTTGGGATGGAGTTAGATCCAACCTATTTTTTTAACATGGTATCAGAGCCTCTGGCCTCCCGTTTGTGTTTGGGCTATGCGTGTTGGGCCTCTCGTTTGTGTTTCATGCTCCAGTTGATTTGAGAGTGAGAAGAGTGTTGAATTCCACATCAGTTTGGAATGAGGATTATGTGCTATTTATAAGGCCTTGGCACCCCTCCCCTCTAGAGCAAGCTTTTGGGGGTAGAGTTAGACCTAGCCTATTTTCTTAACAGGGCAAATTTATTGTGCGAGTAATATTTTACTTAATGAGATTTTTCTTCCAACAATAGTGATTCTTGTTTATTTATCTTATAATATGCAATCTTAATTACAAATTAATTAAGAGTTTAGCAGGATACTTATATTTCTTTTATTTATGTCAAATTGAATTCTAGCTAAATTTGGGTGTTAGAGTTTTGGATACAATTATGATCTCTAAATTAACTGAAAGTTAGATTTTTAATATTTAAAATTAATTATAACATATATATAAGATGCTACTATTTATTTATATAATTTGAGAATTTAAATAGATCACCAAAATATTAATTTTAAATTTATAAAATATTTTTGCAAAATTTATTTATTTATTTTAATGGGTAGAAGTTTATAATAATATTTTGAAAATATGACTAATTTAATGAAATTTAATTATCAATTAAATGAGTAATTTTTTAATTTTAAATTAATTAAATTAAGTGAATACAAACCCAATCCCCTATCTGTTTAACTACGTGTCGAGTTGTATAATATAAACAAGTCGTGTAAAAAATTACCAACTCTAATTTTAAGTTCACGTATTTTACTGTTACATATTAAAATCATATACTTTATTGCTAAAGTGGATAGATTCAAGTATGATTATTGAAATTTAACATGTATATTAAAGTTCATAACAATGTAGAAAATGTTAAAATGGAAGTTAGTAATGTTAAAACTCATATACTAATATTTTCTGTTTGGAAATTAATTATCCCAATTGAGCTATATAAAATATATTATTATCTAAAATTTGAACATATTAAAAAATTTGAAGATTCAAGTTTAATAGTAGAATGTATATATTATTATGTACATTTTAATTCTCAATTATATAATTATTAGTAATTAATTAAATTATATGAAATAAATTAATATAAAGTTTTAATTGTGTATATACTATAAAGACTTATATACTAGAAGTAATTTTGAAAAAAAGGCGATTCGGTTTTATTCTTTCTTTTTAATCCATACATGATTAAAGTTAGCAAGATAGGGTGGTTCTTGCAAAGGAAAAGGAAAAGACTCAGAAGTCCATTACAGTTATTCTGACAAAAGTGGTGAAGGACCGAGGTATGGTTAAGATGGTTGAACCGGACACGAGTCACAAGGACTATATCACCTCTCCAATTCAAGTCAACTAGTTGCTCTCACTTCCATTACATTTGCCAATCTTCTTCATGATAATTTGGGTCATTGAAGTCTTGCTAAAATTACTAATTCAGTATTATGTGAGTCATGTCAGCTTGAGAATAAAACTAGAGCATAAACCAAGCAAGTTGATAATAGGGCTCCATCAAATATTTGCACCTGTTCACTTAGACATACAGAGTCCAAGTCGTATCAGTTCAACTTTGGGATTTCATCGTTTTGTTATCTTTATTTATGATTATTCTGGTTGCATTAAGGTATTTTTAGTGTAGGCTCATTCTGAATCGCGCTCTATATTTCGAAATTTGTCCATAGATTCACAATAAATTTGTTGTTTCCATTAAAAATTTTATGCAAAGATAGTGCAAAAGAATAATTATTCTCATTGCTAGTTTCATGTCTTCTCAAGGAACAACTCTTGAGGTCTCTTGTGCATATACTCCTCAGCAAAATGGAGTTGCCAAATGTAAAAATAGATATCTCACTGAAACTGTCCACTCCTTGTGCATCATAATTTACTGCTGCGTTTTTGGGAGATGCTATGCTCACTGCTTGATATCTCAGTAACCTTATGCCTTATTCTTTGCTGCATGATCATAGTCCTCACTCAATTCTTTTTCTAGACTTAAATTCTCATCATCTACCCTTGCATGTGGTTGGGTTTGTTTTATTCATGATCACCCCCTAGTAAAGACAAACTCCAACCTAAATCCTTCAAGTGTCTTTTTAGGATACTCCTGCCTGCACAAAGGTTGTAAATACTATAATCCCCCACTCCGCAACAAATAATCGTAGTCTTCAGAGTTGTAAAATTTCTTTGGAACATCTCCCTACTTCTCCCAAAACACCCCATATCATTTTTGAATCTCTACCTGTCCTTATTCTTCAACTCCACAAGTCAATCCTCCATTCCTGAGTCTACTCTTATTGTCCTCATTTTCTTACTAACACAAATGATACTTTCCAGCTTGAGGGGAGTGTTGAGACACTTTCCATTCTTGCTATAGTTGAGATGTTAATTAACCATAGAATCTACAAGTCTTCCTTTTGTAGGTTTTGCTAATTCTATGAACTCTCTCGAGCTTTTCTTTCACAGAACATCTCTAGATATGTGTATTTTTCTTACAAAATTTGAAGCTTATTATCAACTGATTCAATTTAATCAACCTTGCCACAGAAGCATGAAATGGAATAGGCAACTTCATATCTTACCTCCATCATTGCCATAACACTATCCTTATTTGTCCGAAGAACTTGCATCACATTTTCACAAGTGGAGCGAAAGTTGCCCTCTATACCACTAACCTCCATAGCCTTAACAAGCATTCTTGTTAAGCGGAATGGGACCTACATAAAATAGATTAAAGGATGTTAATCTATCTTAATTCCATTAAAATTAGGAAGAGATGGCAAGGATTATTTTATTGAAAATGTACCTTCTCAGGGAATTTCTCTCGGTTCATTGAAGCTTCAAAGCAGTCTCCAAAGTCAATGTGCAAGATCTTCCCACTGTCAAAACACAAAATATATAATGAAATACTAAGTCTTGACACCATCTTAACTTTCTTCCAATCAACACCTACCTAAAGCGGTGCAGCATAAGGTTGCTTGGGTGTCGATCACCTAAGCCAAGAAGGTAACCAACCTGAAACACAAGCAATGCATAGAGCACTTATCAATGAAGAAAACAAGTTACTCAGGCAGGAAGAGGAAAAACAATAAGGGGGAACTGTGTGATACAAGGCAATGTTGAATTACATCTACTCTCTCCACAGGCAGTGCCCTGGTTGGCGGATGCGAGGATCAACATTTTGTAGAAAGTCCAAAATCTTTCATCTAGGACAACTACTTATCATTTATTCTGTTCTCCTTCTCAACCCCCCCCCCCCAAGAAAAAATATGCTTCTGGAAATAACAACGATGATGATTTTGGAAAAATTAGCATCTCTGTTTTTACTCTTCCAGAGAGCATTTGAGTGCATGTAAGCCAGAGTCCACAATCATTAAATGCTTCTCAAATAAAAGGCCAAACAGTTCTAGTGGAAGTTTGGCTACACCAGAAACCAATAGTTCTCAGTCTTATTCCTTTCATTATCAGACACTGTAAGTCTGTATCATATTACAAATTAGCCAAGAAGATCATGCAGTGTAAAGTTGTCGTATATTTTACATGTTGATGGATCTAAGTCTTACCATGCTCATGACCGCTAAACTTCTAGTGTAATTTGTTCTCCTCTCCAACCATACCTCAGAAGTGCGACTTTTTAACCAAAGAACCTAACAGAGAACATGATCATGTTAATAGAAATAAAAGAAAAGAATAGTGAAAGAAAAGGACAGAGATGATCTTCAATCAATCGTCCATACCCTTGCGAGGTCATTTCCTTCAGTATTTTGCAAAGCATATTCAAAAACTTCCACCTTAGCTATAAGTGGTAAATGATCATAATCTGGAGCAAAACTGAGCATATACTTGTGCTCTTGATTCAAGGTAATCTGAAGTCATTTGGACATACACACCTAAATCAATTGCAGCTTAAACCACAAAGCAACAGCATAATAATCTAAATACAAATGCACATGGACCCCCATGCAAACAGCAACATACCTTTCTAGCATCCCTATACTCTCGAATGAGCTGGTGTAGGGTGTCGCAATATGGAACCCACCCAATTAAACCACTGTTTGGAGATAATGGAATGACAGAATATCGTTGAATAGATAGATCCTTTTCTGATGTTTTTCTTGAATTCTCTAAAAGCGTATTTACCAAACCAAAAAGCTGTAAAAGAAAGGGATTTCTTTTATTTTTTTTGTTCTGGAGAATAGACAGAAGATCTGCCTTGGAGGCCCACAGGAGCCAAATAACCTCATCAAGCAGAAGTGTACAAAAAACAGTTAAGAGGAAAAAGTGACAACCTGCATAACACGCTCATCTTGGCGCAGATCTTCATGTCCCTTAAGCAGAAAGGCATAATCTTCACCATCACTCCCGTGAATTGTCAATTTTCGGGGTCGCTGTTTTGATGTTATAACAACAAGTTGGCGTGCAAATGATGCAATT
This sequence comes from Cnidoscolus chayamansa, assembly GCA_948266635.1. Taxonomy (NCBI): domain Eukaryota; kingdom Viridiplantae; phylum Streptophyta; class Magnoliopsida; order Malpighiales; family Euphorbiaceae; genus Cnidoscolus; species Cnidoscolus chayamansa. The sequence goes on along the minus strand of CAOGCB010552753.1, from coordinate 8,572 downwards.
GTCACTACGGGTGAATCTGTAGAGTAAAATATCAATTGAAATTTTAGTTGGGAAATGAAGACTTCATAATAAAACATTCTTATGAAACAGGAAGTAAAATTTTACCAGCATGATATGTCCCAGGAATGGCAAGCTCCAAATTCCGGCATTCTAACAGCTCAGGTGAAACAGACTGTTATTATATAAGCAATGAAGTTAGCACCACCGAGTAAAGGTCTAAGACATAGAATACCTGAATTATAACACATTTTTTATTCAGTTGTCTTTGAGAATTCAAAAGTTAAAAGATATCAATGAAGTATTAAAACCTTAATATTTATACTATTTTAAACACTGGTTGAGGAGCCTTTCAGATTTGATCTATTTAATCTGGACATATATCCAGTTGCTTTCCCTTTTACACAAGGTAACCAATAATTTAACATTAAACAAACTATTATATGGCATTTTTTTTACTAGGCATCTATCTGGAATTTTTTCTATACAAGGTGACCAATAACAAGTTCTGATACTAAAATGATATTCTTGACATTAGCAATAGAACTGAAAAAGTTTAACAGTCTGTGATACGTTGTTATTAGAAATTCAGTAAGAAGCAACAAATAGAACACAAAAACATTATTCTTGCCTGCAAATCCAGGGTAGTAAGGCTTTGAAGCTGCTTGTCTATCCGTCTGAAAACATGGTAATATAGGTCCCATGCCTAATCAAAACAAAATTTACATCATTTACCACGTTGTCCTTTATGGTGCACAAACAGATGCCACTTCATCCAATAATTTTTCTAACACAATGCAAGGTTCAAACATCTATGACTCGGTTGCCTTCAATAAAGGAAAAAACTATTTTCCTACACAAGGCTAAGTTCTTAACACAAGTGGGCCTGATGGTGCATCATTCAGCTATCAGCCATTAATGGAGTGATTGAAACGTAAATGTTTCTAGTGCATACATTAAGCAGGGTCACCCAAAAATCTAAAATAATAGCAAGTGGAAAAATCAAAGTGATCAAAAAAGAAAATTTTTATTAATCAAGAAAGTGAACCATCAACCAGTAAAAGCATTGATATAAACTGAGTCGGCACCCAATAATTTGGCCAAATCATTTAACGTTTGGACCTGATGAAAAATTCCAGAAATATGCAATTGGATGGAGTTATTTAAAACATCCAAAGGAATTTTGAGTAATGGTGACTATAGGAGGATGCATGTCATGAATTCTTATATTGACCTTAATGAGTCTTACACCAAAGTGGCAATGTAAAGGAGCCTCCCCTACTCCTCAAACTATGGGGAAGAGAAGCTCTCGTTACTTTGACAATACCGAAAGCCACAAACAGAGAACCATAAACTTCATTGTATCTGGTGGTCATACCTGGGTAAGCTCAGCCTCTTTTACAGTTCTTCTATACTTCATGCAACAATCCCAGGCCTCCAACAATTCATGTCGATATGCCTGCAATAATAAAAGCATAACATTATTAGCTTAAAAATTCTAAAAATTAATATCCCATGGTTGGTGGATTCAAGGAAGACAAAAACAAAAGATTTCAGTTTAAAAAGTGGATGTGATTGTTATAGTAGGGCAGTGTTGAGCATAATACATTTTATATTACAAACCGATTCATTTCTAATACTAATTTATGTAAGTGATCAAGTTTTTGCTACATTAGATTAACTAGCCAAAATGTTACAGCTCAACCATTTATACTATGACCTTTCACTATGTATATTTTAATGTGGGACTTTTTAGCCAAATTCGCTTCCCATCACACTTCCCTAGTGCAACCACATGTTGCACTTGACAATTAGTTACATTAACCCAATAAATGCCAAATTATACAACCTTCTCAGCGACTAAAAACTTGTAATCCCATCCGAGCCATGTTAAATTCAAAGAGTGAAGCATATTGCACATTAATTCATTGATTAAAACCAGTTCATATAAGCCATGTTAAATTCAAAGAGTGAAGCATATTACACATTAATTCATTGATTAAAACCAGTTCATATAAGTGATTAAGTTGTTGTATCAAAATGGCTAGCCCAATTAAATAAAACTGAACCATTTGTATTGTGCCCTTTCATTATGTGTATTTACCAATTAGGAATTTTTAGCCCAATTATATTTCGCAACAGTGATACTGGATTGCAAAGTTGAAATGGAACACAACACTAGAGGATGTTAAATAGAAGAAAATGAGAGAAAACAATGTTATGCCACGTCATGTAATAGATAAGAAAGCTGAAAAAAAAGAAGGGATAACTAAAATATCAATATGCAGTTGATTCATTGAGTTCATCTGCTAATGATATTAGGAAACCTAATACTGAAAGCAAGCATTTACAAGATAGAAAATAGACAAAATACTAATAAAAATCTCTAAGGAAATATCATCCTACCAAATATTCTAGTTAAAATATGTGTTAACTAGCAACAACAAGATCTTCCAAACAATCTATTTATTCTCAATAAGAAAATCCTAACTAGAAAAATAGTTGTAAAACTTGAGGTTATCCTCAATCAGACCAAGAAAGCTGTATACAGAATCCTATATCTGAGTGAATGTATTACATCCAAAATAGTTTCAAAATATGATTATCAAGCACTAATCTGTAATATTTATATAACGGAAGTTTTTGCAAGAACTATCATGCAATTACGGATAAGAACCTCAATGAATGCTCTCTCCTTTATGGTGGTATTCTCCCTCATAGCACCTTCCTCCAGCATTTCATGCAAAGGTTCCAACACTTTCAGCATGCCCTCAATGTTATGTTCACCGAAATACAAACGACTGGCTTCTTCCAATCCTTCATGCCACATTTCATGCCAAAGAATTGCTACCCTGATTAGCTCCTTTGACACAAGTTGTGCCTGCAAGTAAAGAACCTAATTATAAAATGAACAGAAGTAGATCAAACAATCAGTTAACTAGAAGTTGTCCAATTAATTAACCTGATCCACCAGTACACCACTATGCTGCCGAACTTTGTCCACCACTTCTTGAGCTGCTGCTCTACGTAAATTGCTTATAGATTTACATGCCACAAGAAGTGGATACATAAGAGCCTGAAAAGGAATAGTTACTTTAACACATGTGAATCAATGGTCCATTTGGATAGTTGGGCATTGAAATAAAGGCGGCAGTATATAACTTCATTCAAAGTCTTCATCTATTCCAAATGGACCACAAGTGATTTTGACAAAACATAATTACCATGCACAAGAACCAAAGGTAAATTCGACTTTTAAATGGTGCCCTCAAAACCTATAAACGCCTAATATTTATCAGGACTTAGGTTGTAATTTCAATGCGATTAGAATTTAATTTTTTCAATCTTTTCATATATTGTTACAATCTCCTACAATTTTACTCTCATAAAGAGACACAACAAAATAGAACACTTACTCTATGGAAATTAATAGTCTTCTCTCGTAATGAAAAATAAAAAATTAATGTGCAAGATGCACTTTTTTGAACTAAAATCATGTCAGATGACTAATGAACAAACAACTATTCTGACCAAAAATGGAATGAGAGAAGAGCTGCATGAGATTCTACACATCAATAATAAAAAAGTGGCAAATGATGGTTCCGATAGGACTACACAAATCTCTGACAACCTTCTACCTATCACAGGCACATTAATAACATTCAAACAACAACAACAACAACAACAAAGCCTTAGTCCCAAACAAGTTGGGGTCGGCTGTATGAATCCTCTAACAAATAAGCTCCCAGGTAATATCCCAATCACACGCCTTACACTTCTTCCATTACTCGGATTTTACACCTCCATTCAAGTCTATTACTAACTAAATCCGCATCAATATTTAAGGCTTGTAAGTTTCTGTCTATTGCTAATAACATTCCAAATAAATAGAAATTAAAACAAAGTTTTGCATTTCAGTTCATTTATAAATGTATTCCACCTAAAACAGAAAATATATCAATTTTGGAAATTGGGAAGTATCATAAGTCAGACCTGGGGATGACTTTGCCCAATTCGCACTAAAAGTGATTGTATTAGTTCTCTCACAGCATGATTATTTGAATGAATCCTGGCAATTATTTGAGGTAAAACAACTAGCCATGTGTTGATATTAACATGAGCAAATCCCTTCTGCAGTGCCATTTGAACTTCTGCAGTAGCTCCATGGTTGAACCATAAAGTAAGCAGACGAAGTATATCCTGAAGCAAACAGAAAAATTCAAAAGAATAGTTGAGAATTAATATATTAAAATTAAAACAAAGATCCAGAAAAATATAGAAAATCATGTCATAAATTCTGGGGGAAAATAGAGTAATGTACTTTTTAACAACCTCGAAAAAGTGCTTTGATCTCAAAGCAACCTTGCATGAGCATTGAAGTGCAGAACTAATATCATGACATTAATTTATCTCCAACTTGCATGTGACACTAAGGTTGTGACTGGAAAGGTCACAAGTACAAGTAATCAAAATAGTGCCTTGGAAGACAAGCAAGAAGAAGGGTGCATATGATGTATATCATCTTTCAACCCTCAATAAGCAGGAAGCCTCACACTAGGAGCACCTTTTTTTTTTGGCAGCGCTCCGCGCTCATGCTTGTATCAAATTGACATGACAACTAAAACATAATTAAATAAATAAACCATAAACAAGAGGTTGTACTTTCATGCTACTTATTCTATAAGACATGAAAATTAATAGAATATCCAAGGATAGCAAAGAAATGAAACATTAAAGGAACAAATAACACAGTAAAAGCTTTTACAATAACTGAGTCGAAATTCTTTTAGATGCTAAGACTTTGATATTGCAACCAGCTCCCGTATCCAGAAAAATTTTTTTACCTGTAAGCTATCATCCACCCCCTTAGCATTTGCTGCACAAGCTATTGAATGAAAATATCCAGTAACAGCAGCAACAACGAATTGTGAGGCAATGCTAGGAAAGCCCCTCATGGTATAATGAGACATGACTGCTGTATTGAACAATGCCCAAGTGTGCCATGCTTTCACCCATTTTGTTGCACACTGCGTGGCATTCCTGAATGCAGCAAGGATTTCTACAAAAGAAAAAAAAAGTAAAGGTTATGAAAAATTTAATTCCTTGTAGAGGAAGAAACCTTCTCATCTCCCCCCTTTTCTCTTTCTTTTTAAGTAAAAAAGAAGGCTGAAGGACAGGAGTTTGGTGGTTTGTAGAATGTTGCAGAGTTAAAACCTTGTATAGAGTCATCATCCAGTCCAGGACTAAGTGCCCACTTCCAGCTTCCAAGTTCAAGATACACACGAGCAAGAAGGGGGACATTTGAACTTGTACTGCTCAATAAACCAGTTGGTGCAACCGAATGAATATTTGCGGCACTAGAAAGTTCTATGGCCAAATTCTGTCACAATAATTGACATCCAACCAAAGCATGTAACAAGTGAATCAGAATCAGACATTAGATCATGCTCACATAATTGGGTGTTCATGCATGCTTATACACCAAATGGGAAATCGACTATATGTACCTGAAGCCTAGCAAATGCTTCTTTTTTCTTGTGATCTTCTCCAAGAGACCACTGGTATTTCAAGTACGCTAGAATTACTTGAGGCGGCCCATGGTATCTCTCATGTTCAAGACATGTCTCAGGGTCGTACTGAATAAAACACAAAATAAAAATGAGAATCAACCTCAATAATTAGCATATTTAAAGGTTCTAAAATCTCAACTGATCACAATAATTATCACATGCTTAAGTTCTAACACTGACCTGCAAGAGTTTAACTAAAGTTGATCTAGATTGACTAATCCGATTATTTTTAAGACACAGATTAGCAAATTTGAGCCAGGTGTCGATGTCTTCAGTTGGAGGAAGCACAAGTGCTCTTACAGCCAAAAGGCCTTGCCAGACCTGAATATATAAGAACTTATAAGAATGAGGCAAAAACGAGGGAAAAAAGATTTCAAAGATATAATTTTTTGATAATTAATCAGAAATGAGGTTTCAACAAGTTAAATTGAGAGCTTCTAAATGAATTTTTTTCCTTGCTCCAAGTTAAATAAACTGATTAAAAAGTAAAAAAACTTCTTGGGTACAGGCCCAAGATTATGCTCCACCATATCTTTTGATTTCACTCTTATTCATTTAACACTCCCCCTCCACATGCAAGTTTGCTATTTAATTATAGTGCACATACATTACTTTTTGTGCTGTACTTTAAATGATTTAACATGTGATTGGAAAAGGATCAATTCATTTAAGGATCAAGTTTTGCCAATGCAGTTGTTACAAGACCTTTTTTTTTCTTTGCTGCTTCTGATAAATTATCTGAAAGAATATCCATAGTTCAGACCTACGAGACTGCAGAGCTTTATTTTCTTTGCTTTTTCTTGTTGATTTATTGAGGATACCGTCTCCTGTTTCAATGTATCATTTCCCTTCTCTCCCCTCCCCCCCCTCCTGTAAGTGTAAAGTAAAATAGTATAGGTTCCTGATCAGGTCAATATTATTTAGGGATTCGACAATATTCCTAATTAGCTGAATATTTCTAATCAATGGGGAATCATATACTTCTAATTAGTTAAAACTCATGTGTCTAAATATATGTATAAGTTCCTTGAGTGATATATGATAAATACCACATTCATAACATGGTATCAGAGCCACAAATTGGGCAAAGTTCTGAGAATTAAGGATTATGTTTCCATTTGTTTTAGCAGCCACCCTACTGTACTTTTTTGTCCAATAGGCCAGGTTAGAATATACTAAAACAAAATATCAAAATTTGAGAACTATAATTAGATAAGTAAATTTAAGAAAGAAAAAAAAGGAAGAGGGAAAAGAATTGATTCCAGAAGAAAAATTGCTAAAGGAAGTTTATGTGCAGTTTTTCTAGTAAAAATGACATGAAATATTAAATTCTGAAGCTGCAAGGTTTAACAGAACTTTAGAAAAGAATCGCCTGAATTGATAGGTTCATGTTGATCCACACAGTTTACTTTTGATCCTCTTTCAATTGGTCTGACTCAAATACATTTAAAATTCATGCATAGATGCGAATTGCTAAGATGGAGAATTGAATCAAATCATACGAATTGAATCTTAACATTCTGAAAAAGGTAGATTCACCCCAAAGCTTTAAATAGCTAGGATGGAGAATCGAATCAAAGTGTACAAATTGAATCAAGAATCATAAGATTCTATCAGCAGTGACCATAACCAATAATAATGCTTAAAGCCTTGTTTCTACCATCCATGTTAATCTTGCTTTGCCACCATTGCCTTTTAAGTGTTCAGACTTCAATGTGCACAAACTATTTTCGTTCCACAATGCGCATTAAATTAATTATACAATAAAAATGACATGTGGTTTTAATGCAGGCGATGACTTCAAGTGCTACAGCCACAAAAACCTAGGATTATTACCTTGACAGCCAAACTTCTGACTTTTCTTCTTCAATTTATTAAGGGAAGGCTCTTGACTTCTATTTTCCTATTCTATTTAAGGCTATTACTACTCTTTAAGATAACAACAAAACCTGGCAGTAATTCCCTATAAATATGTTCTTCTGGAATCATATTATTCAGGAAATGTAGTAGTAATTTTCCATCTATTTGGGTACAAGTTTCTATTGGAACTTGCCTGCAACCTATTTCTTTCTATGCTTACCCACTGAGTCAGTTATCACAAGTAATCATTTTTGAAATACAACCGTTATTCACTAATCAAAAGTTGTAAAATTTTATAAACTTCAATTTGATGGAAGAGCAGTGATAAAGAAAACAGTTACTATTGTATGATATCTACCTCAACATTACGCTTTGCTCCTTGTATTCTCTCTGTCCACATGTTCCGAATAAGAGCACGCCGTCCTTCAGCCACAGGATTTCCCACAGGAAGAGTACAATAATCAATCACCTGTTGAAAAAAGAATAGCCACTCGATATCATACAATTTGTGATGCCACAAAGAAATAACAACCAAAAATAGAAAATAACATATGAAGAGCTGGAGTAGACCTCCTCTAGTTCTGACAGCTGCTGGACTCGGACCATGTTACTGTAAGCACGCTCATAGCTCTCCAAAACCTGCAAAAAATGCAGATGTTGAAAATCACAGGCAGCAATTAGGTTGATAGTGGGGAGTAATTCCCCATTCCTTGAGGAAATTCGTCCCAAACAGGATGGGACATCAATAATCCCCCACCCTCCATCCTGCCCCCAATCCCCTCCTCTTCAAAATGACAGAGGAATCCTATACTAAATAGTGGAGATAGAGATTATGCTCCCCAGTCTGCACTCCAGTCCTGTTGGAGTGTACACTGTACAGGGATGGGTGACCCTCCCCATTCCCAACACCATGCAGCTGCTACACCCACACACAATGAAGAAATTTAATAAGGAAACAAGATTCACATCTACCAAATTCTTTAATAACACACGCAAAGAGGTTAATTACAAAAAGATTGCAAGAAGGAAATGAGAAACTAACCAAAGCAGCAAGTTCCGTCGCTAAACACTTCCGAGCTCTCTCAACATACTCCCGAGCTTCATCATACTTGGAGAAACAAGGATAATAACATAACAGGGAAACA
>CAOGCB010552669.1:0-25325 GCA_948266635.1 Cnidoscolus chayamansa | reverse complement strand
TAATGTCTTCTCCATTTAGGTGGAGAGGGACAGTCACCTAATACCCACTTTAATAGTTGGCAAAAATTGTCAACCAGAAATATAATAATGCCTTTTAGACCAACATGGTTTGATTTCTTTTATATTGATGTTTAGAACATGAACACAATATGGGATTTTGTAGTTGGCCGTTTGGTAATGGTCTCCAGCTTTTCTACTCGGATATATTATGTTTTTGTTGTCTGAACATAAGCACTTAGTCTCAAAAATCCACCTTTTCTTCTGTTTTCTTAATCCAGAGATGACTTCAAAGCCTCTTTGCGCTCCTCTTCTTTTTCTTTCTATTATTATTTATTATATACATGATCATATTTGAAGCAATTAAGCTGGAATGAAATTCAAACTGCAATGGAAGTACACAATAAAGTGAATTATGCATACACCAGCGGCCGCTGCTGAGCTTTCCAATCACACATGAAAATCTTTGTAGGACCACAGACATCATAATAACGTTTATGTGGCTACCCTTTGTTCATTCTCTGCCATCTTTTCTGAAGATTCTATTCACTGCCCCTTAAATAGCTTTACGCGACTGAGACAACCGGCCACGCATTACAGTTGATCTGATGATGTCTATGTAGCAGGCACCTCCCATTTCTTGAGGAAGCCAACGAGGTGTCGACCTTGATGAATCAACAATTTGTTTCAAAAGGATTCTCCCTTGGCCTACAGGCTCCCTCCCAACCGCACAACTCTATCTAATTCAAGCTTTTTAGTTCTTTCTACATATTTTATTTTTTATAGGAGTACGAGCCATCATGGGTCCAATTAATTCAACACTATTATGACAACCGATGTATTGTTTTCCCCTTAATTTCCCTGTTAAAATCACCCATTAAAAACTAATACCTTCTTTTTTTACATATAATTATATCGATGGATGACACTTAAAACATAAATCACAGTAACACCCCCATGAAACATACTTTTCAAAAGTGAGGTTTCATCACCTTTCTGTACGACTCATTCAATTTGCTTGATTGGATTGCCATCAGTTTTCATGATGCCTAAGATGAATATACAGCAAGCCGAATGATGGTCCCAATGTTAGACATACATGTATACATGAATGAATCCATGATGCTACTAATTAAACTAGGGTTAATCAGTTAAGTAATCGTCATCAAGATAAAATCAAATCCCACTAATCTCAAATTTATGGTTGACGATTTCTCTAATAGCGTATTGAGCCCACAACAATTTGACAATTGACCAACCTGATTACTCCCTCTCTACTTTGCTATGGAATAGTTACAACGTCATTATTAATATACAGATGTGTGATCGTGCTTTTATTTTCGAATATATCATGGTGTCTGAATATGCTAAATTGCTTATTTATTACATATATATATATATATCTCATTATTTAGTTGGAATAATAAAAATAAAAAAATTCAATAAGTTTTATATATAGAAAGTCTTATAATAGGCTTAAAAGATGATTTCTTATTTTGAAAAAACATAATATTCTTATAAAAATGTTTACTTTTTTATTAGAAAAAATATTAATATTTTTTTATTGATCAATTTTCTAAATAACTCTAAAACATTTTAAAAAATGAAAAAAAAAAATTCTCAAAAAATATTTTCAGCAAAACAAACAGGACCTTAGTGATAAGTATTTTAATGTGTCAATTAATACATATGTGACAAATGTATTCTAGTTTTGCTATAGAAATATTATATGCTTTAGTTTAGTGCGTATCATAACATACATACATCATCCTAAGGTACATGTGTATAATGACAAATACACGTACATGTACAGTGCTATATATGTGTGTGTGTGTCCCTTTTTGAAAAGGAAGCTAAAGGTCACCACTCTTGACTGTAGTTAGGTCCCGATGTGCAATAATGAACAAACAATGATGACCAAGTAGGTGTATCATGATCATCATATATATGCATCATGATGATGAGTACTATGTATATCGCATACATAACTCAGACTGAGTACTATATATTAGGGTTAATCATCTTGCTTTCTATCCTTTGTTTGTAGTTAACACAATTGACAGATCTTGAGTTTATCTGATAGGCAGCCATGAGTAGAGGTGGAAGCTACGGCGGGGGTCAGAGTTCGTTAGGGTATCTTTTTGGGTCTGATGAGCAGCCAAATGCACCACCACCTTCCCGGATTATAAACCTACCCCCATATGGGGTTGATACTATCTCGGAAGAGAATCCTCCACGCAATCCTTCTTCTCAGAAGCAAAAGGTCTCAAACAACTATCACCGAGCTCAAGGCCAGAATTCTGGCAACTTCATCACTGTGAGCTACCTAATTAATTCTTTAATAATTACAACTATGTTTATATAAATATAATGATAGCTGCTAACCTAGGCACTACATGATTTTTATTCAGGATCGTCCGTCCACAAAAGTGAAGTCGGTGCCTGGAGGAGATTCATCTCTTGGGTATCTCTTTGGAGATAAGTAATTAGGATTCTTGCTTTCTCCAGCTAATAGTAAAAAATAAGGGGATTATGAGCTCATCCCATTACTGTCGATGAACTTGTCAGTGTAGATTATGTGTATGTCCTGCAAATTCTAGTTAAGAAAATTAGACAGCTTATATTATGTGTGATCTGTCTGTATATAAGAACAAAATTTGGCTGTTTCTCTTGTTTCATTTAAACCCAAGAAACTTCTTTGATATGAGCCAAAAAGAAGGTATCTTCTTTATTTTTCAGGCATTTTCTTTATTTTTCTCATGTGAACAATGTTTTGCTCATTAAAATCATACAACAAACCCTCCATGGGGAAGGGGAAAGCAACCAATCATCAGTAGGACAGGAACTTGCTATCTAGGGCAGCTCTAGCTAAACAATCTGCTGCTATTTCTGGGGATGCTAAAATATTTTCAGTTCGAAGATTGTTTTTCATGGCCAAATTTAGAAACCAAAAAGGGACAACCTTTCCCTTTTGGTTTCTGAAAAGGTATAAACCAAATCACTCTTCTGTTTTCTATTCCTTTCCCCATGGAAGTTTGCAATTCGGGGATCCTTCACTTTTCAATGGATGTGCATCAAGATGCTGCATTAGCTTATTATATTTGCTGATTTTAACACAAAACCAATACTTTCCTTAGGGTGAACCAATAAAAAGCTCGAGTTTATATAAGGATGTTTGTGCATTACACTTTAGTTAATTTGTATAAATTTCGATATAAAAATCTAATCCAACAGATATTGAACTTATGTTTATGTGATGTTAAACTTATATTAGATTCTTTCTTTTTCAGATTGTTATGAATTTGTGTATTTTCATTCAAGCATATAAGCTTAAAATTAATTGAATTATAAATAAATATACACTTTCATACTCATCTCAAATTTTAAATTAGATATCTAAACTTTCAATGGAAATCAATTTTGCAATCACAACATGTTTTTCCATTTTAAATTTAGCAGTATTATTTCCTTCCCATCCATTAGTCTTCATTTTATCCTCTTCCACATATATGTATTACTCTCTTAATTATATTCATTTTAAGGAACTAAAATTCTGGAAGTGAATTTGAGGGATAGCCCGTATACCCTCCCCCAGTTTCATGTCTATCCTTAGATATTAAAGTATGTATAGTGAGAACACAAATTCAAATACAAATTCAGTGTCATATAAGGTTGAGCTTATAATATGTAATACACCCTATTTCCTTATAAGCATGCATGTTAATGATTGGTTCCAGTCTGACTCAGCAAATAGCAGGAGAAGGTTTTTTTTTTTTTGGTAAGAAATAACCATACTCAATTGGGAAAATTATTCTCCTTTATTCATTAATTTCTAGAGTTTAAATAGAGAATTCTAACAACTAGAATTCCTACTTCTACGACTAGATAATTATCAAAACAAATTCAAATAAATAAGGAATAAAGAAATTGCAGACACTTGCAGGATTTCTGGTGTGAACCACTTCTTCTGGGATTTTGGATTCAGTGTTGATATTTGTGGTTCTTCATAGGAATTCATTGAGATTTTCTGGGTAGTGTTGTATCATCACTTCCCCCCGAAAGACGAACCTTGTCCTCAAAGTTCAAATTGAGGAAACGGTCTCGAATTTCTGTTGCATTTTCCCAGGTAGCATCTTCCTTGGGCAGGTGCTTCCATTTGATTAGGCTTTCTTCAATTACTTGAGAGCCCTTCTTAACCCAGTGGCTATCCAAAATAGATTCAGGTTAAATAATAAGTATGTCATCTTCTTGGGTAGGTGGAAGTTCTTCAATAGTGATGGTAGCATCACCCACCTATTTTTTAAAGAGGAAGACATGAAAAACTGGATGAATACGAGAAGTTGAAGTAAGCTTGAGGCGGTATTCTACTTGGCCAATTTTTTCGGCAATCTGATATGGTCTGAAATAACGGCAAGTAAACTTTTGCATAGCTCTTTTGAACATTGTGTGCTAGTGGTATGGTTGGAGCCTTACAAAGACCCAATCACCCATTTGGAACTCCACATGGCATCGATGACGATCTGCATAATTTTTCATGTGGTTTTGAGTTGCTTGTAGGTTGGTCTTGAGTAGTTTGAGGAGTTCATTACGATCCATTAACTCTTGATCGACTTCATCTACTACTGTCATGCCTTTCATATAGTATGGAATGGTAGGTAGAGGCCGCCCATATAAGGCTTGAAATGGTGTCATGCCAATAGAGGAGTGATAAGTGGTGTTGTACTAATATTCTGCCCATGGAAGAAGTGAACCCCATTTCGTAAGTCGTTGATGAGCAAGACATCACAGATATTGTTCGACATAATGATTAACTACCTCTGATTGACCGTCGATTTGGGGATGGTAGGCGAAGCTTATTTTCTGTTCAGTCATTGACAATTTAAAATATTCCTTCCAAAAGTGACTAATAAAGAAAGGATTTCAGTCACTTACGATGGATCGTGGTATGCCGTGAAGTTTGACAATGCTTTCAGTAAATTTTTTTGCCATTCCTTTCACAGTATAGGGATGGGAGGCCATGAAGTGTGCTGATTTGCTCAACCTGTCAACAACAACTAGAATAGTACTCTTGCCCTATGATATGGGCATGCCTTCAATGAAATTCATAGTAATATCATATCAAAGGATTGGAAGTGGTTAGAGCAGCCCTACTGCTGATAGAGTTTCCGACTTGACTTTTTGACATATTTCACAAGCAGCTACATACTCCTGAATAGAACATTTCATGGATGGCCAATAGAAATGTTGTACTAACATTTTGTATGTGCGAAGGATCCCGGAATGTTCTCATATTGGTGAGTCATGATAAGCTTGAAGAAGCTGTCGGATGATAGGAGATTGTGGAAGGATGATTACTCGGTGTTTGTAGTAGAGTAAACCATCCCTTTCTTTATAGTGGCCATTGGGATGCTTTCCTGCCTTTTGGGCAATTTCCTACATATAAGTATCATTTGTAGATTCCATCTTGATTTGATCCCATAGTGAGGCATGTGCAGTAAACACAACATATATAGTAGGATGCTGAATTTGGCGAGAGAGAGCATCAGCCGCTTGATTTTCCTTACCCAGTTTGTACCTTATTTCATAATTATAACCCAACAATTTAGAGACCCATTTTTGTTGCTCAGGTGTGATGATCTGTGGCTCCATGAGGTACTTAAGACTATGTTGATCTGTTTGGATCAAGAATTTTCGACCCAAAAAGTAGGGCCGCCAAGTTTGGACGGCTACTATAATGTCTAGCATTTCCTTGGCGTAGGTGGACCATGATGACTTGGACACTCCCAATGCTCCGCTCATATAGGCAATTGGTTTACCTTTTTAAGTAAGTATTGTGCCTATTCCTTCCCCGGATGTATCCGTTTCAATGGTAAAGGTTTCATTGAAGTTTGGAAGGGTGAGTCTTTGGAGTGGTGGTCATAACATTTTTAGGGCTGCAAATGTTGTTTCGGCCTCCTCATTCCATTGAAAATTCCTCTTTTTTAGCAGATTTGTCAAGGGCTTCGCCATAATCCCATAGTTCTACACAAACTTGCAGTAATAGCCCGTCAATCCCAAAAATCCACGGAGTTCTATAGTTGTTATTGGTCGGGGCCAAACCAGCATGGCCTGAACTTTCTTCTGATCCACCTTGACGCCCTCTGCAGTGATGATGTCCCCCCAAATACTTCAACTCTTGTAAGCCAAAGCTGCATTTTTTAACTTCACAAAAAGTTGATGATCCTGTAATATTTCTAAGCCCTTCTAACATGGTTGAGATGTGCCTTCCAGCTAGTACTATAGATTATAATATCATCGAAAAAAACCAAAACAAATTTCTGCAGATATGGGCGAAAAATGGAATACATAGTAGCCTAGAAAGTAGAAGGTGCATTATACAAACCAAATGGCATTACCAGGTATTCATTGTGGCCGTTGTGATTTTGGGGATGTCATGAGGGTGCATTCGGATTTGATGATGACCTGCAGTGAGATCCAACTTGGTCAAGTAAATAGCCCCTTGGAGCTCATCTAACATATCTTCCACAGTGGGAATGGGAAAACGATCTTTAATGGTGACTGCATTGAGAGCTCAATAATCCATGCACAATCTCCAAGTTCCATCCTTCATTCAAACCAATAAGACAGGAGAAGAGAATGGACTAGTGCTGGGTCTTATGAGCCCGGCAGTGATCATATCTAAGACTTGTCTCTTAATCTCATATTTCTGAAAATGGACATAGCGATATGACCGAACATTCACTGATTTTGTTCCTTCCTTGAGACGAATTTGATGATCTACGTCTCTTGGGGGTGGAAGGTGCTTGGGCTCATGGAATAAATCTGTAAAAGAATTTAATAATTTCTAAAAGTCTGGATGCACAACTAGTGGGTGAGTATTACCTTCATGCTGGAAACAAATGGCAAAAATAGTAGGATTATTGGGTAAAGCTCGGCTGAATTCCTTTACTGAAGTTGCTTGAAGTAATCGAGCACTTAACCCACACATTCTCTATGGTTGGTTCTTCCACTGGAAATCCCTGTGAGATTTTTCCAATCACACGCCACTATCTCCAACGATTTAAGCCATTGTACTCCCAACACAACATCCAACCCAACCAATGGCAGTGAGCAAAAAGTGAAGGAGAAAGGAATACCTTGGATATGAATCAGGACATTTTCGAAGCGGCTTGAGGAGCTCATTCTTTCCCCGTTCACGACTTTTACTGAAAACGCAGGAGTCGTACTCACAGAAAGTTGCAGACGACCTGCGATTCGATCACTAATAAAATTGTGTGTTGAGCCGCTGTCAATGAGTGCAATGAGCTTCTGATGGTGAATGGAGATAGGGACCTTCATAGTTTGCATCGTCGACCAACCTGTCAACGCATGAAGGGAGATTTTGAGGTTGTCATTTTTGCCCTTTTCTTCTTCAACATCATCTACCACTAAAATCATGAGTTGTGGGTTGCGGCAATGGTGTCCGGCAGTGAAGCGCTTATCACAGTTGAAATAGAGCCCCTGAGCTCGGCGGCACTGCATTTCATCCCAAGAAAGACGCATTGGTCTGGCGACAGCAACAGCTAGGGGTTACGGTTTTTGTTTGAGTAAGGATGGCCTAGTTTGGAAATTTGAAGTCTGGGCAGGTCGGGTCGTCTGGATTTGTCTACCTAATTATTCTTCCCTTACTCGGGCTAGCCCAATAGCATCCATGAGATTTTGGGGTCTGAGGATTCGGATCCCATCAGCGATCTCGGGCTTCAGCCCGCCCATAAAGGCTGCTACTATGGCCCGCTGGGTGCAGCTTTGAACTCGGTTACCTAGCCTTTCAAAATCTCTTTGATATTCCTTTAAGAGCCCAATTTGCTTGAGATGGATCAGGGCTTTGTTCAGGTCTTCATAGTCAGTCGGTCCGAACCGGGTCCAGAGTTCTTCCACAAACTCGGTCCAGTTCACCTCTCTTTCTTCTTTTCTGTAAATGTGGTCCATCCATTGCCACCATAGGTTTGCTTCTCCTTCGAGGTGGAAGGCGGCTACGGCAACGCGGGAAGCAGGTGGGGTGGCTTAATAATCAAAGTACTGGTTGGCTCGGCTGAGCCATTAGGTCGGATCTCCTCCAGCAAAAGTTGGGCAATTGAATTTGGTGGGTTGGGGAAGTAGGGGGCCGCGTCCACATTCTCAGGCACTGCTTCGTAGTGTGGATGCGGCGAATTTACGTGAAGGTTGCGATTAAGGCCGAGGGTATTTTGAATAATGGCTAGGGTCTCGATGATGTGTTTGAAGCTGCCTTCGACATAGTGGATATTTTCGATGTTGTCTTGCTCCATTTGAGCAAACTAGAGTTGTAGATTTTTCATACTCGCTTCTAGCTGTTCCAATCTCTCTTTGTTGGATGTCATAACCGCGACTCTGATACCAAATGATTAGTCCCAGTCGGAGTCGGCAAATAGCAGGGAAGGTTTTCTTCTTTTGGTGAGAAATAATCAGACTCAATTGGAAAAATTATTCTCCTTTATTCATTGATTTTTAGAGTTTAAATAGAGAATTCTAACAACTAGAATCCCTATTTCTATGAGTAGATAATTATCAAAACAAATTCAAAAAAATAAGGAATAAATTAATTGTAGACACTTGTAGAATTTCTGGTGTGGACCACTTCTTACGAGATTCTAGATTCAATGTTGATATTTGCGGTTTTTTATAGGAATTCGTTGAGATTTTCTGGGTAGTGTTGTATGAGTTAGCCTCTTCGAAAATGAGTTATGTGTTGGTTTATATATAAATAAATCTTAAGAGTTTCTCATTTTTAAATAAATCTTTGTGAATTTAAAATAATAAAAAATTATTTTATCTTCGATTAAAACCACTCGAAAATGAGATGATATATAATATCTTTTTTCTATAGTGATGTAGAAGATTTTCATATCTTCAAGTTCTTGGTGCAGGTACTTTTCCCTACTATGTACTCTCTCTTGAAATGAACCTTGAGAGCATTGGAAAAAATCAGAAGTAAATGGAATTCACGTATAAACATTAATGGAAGAATGTATATGCAAACGATGCATTAAATGATTAAATCATGGTGGTAAATTCATCATGCAATTTGTGGTTGTTAAGTAGTGCATTTTTCTGGTCTCTATTAACCAATCTCTGGAAAATATATGAATTTTTCCCATATGTTATTGGCATGTGAAAACCAGGTTGGTTATTATGATAGCAAGGTTATTGATTTTTTTTTTTAAAGAAATTGTAACATATGTATATATTTTTATTTTATTAAAGATTTTATTTTCATTCAATTTTCTGTCAACTTTTTGAAAAATTATCGAAAATACCCTTAAAAATAAATTAATTTTCATTTTAGAAATTTTGTCAAATTAAATACTTATATCCTTAATCATTAAAATATTAACAATTTAAACTCTATATTTTAATATTATCACACTGAAAAATATAACTCATGAGGACTGAGTTAGATGAAATAAAAAAAATAGAAATAATATTAAATTTTTTAAATATCTATTAATTTGAATTTTTCAGAAATAATAAAAAAAACTATACCTTTTATAATATTAAAATTAATCTTGAAATTCATTTGATCATAATTATTAAGAGGATGGTTGGTTAGAGATATATTGTATAGTGTTATAAGTTAAAATGTTGAGTGAATAAGGGTTACTTTTATCACCATATCATTTTGTCGGGTTGGAGTGCGGAAGACCCTTGAAATGAGGGTAAAATCACCTTTTGGATCAAGGGTTGAGATGGAGGGAGCCAAATATGCAATAGCTCCTGAATGTGCTTTCATGGTGATCGACTCGAACCCATTATCTTTCAAACAATTGAGAACCTACCCTCTCTGAAATTTTTAGAAGCTTGATGCTCAAGATTCACCTTATATTATTTTATATTTATGCGTTAATTATTTTGTGATTTTCCTTAAAGTTTATTTAAAATCAAGAAAATTAAGAAATTGGGTTTTTTTTCTTTCATTCAATTTCATAATTTCAGAAAGTTTAAAAATACTTTGTTTGTTTGGTATTAATTTTTTTTATTGAAAGAAAAAGACTTGTGAGCGATATCAGACAAATTTAAAATCATAAAATGTGAATATTTTAAAATATTAAAATATGAAATATGATATCTTTTGGGGTTTGGTTTGTTTTACTCATATATGATTGCCCGTGAAAGGCAATGAGGAATGTTCACGTTCACGGGTTGGCATTGCATTTGTGATTAGTGTACTCCAGGTGGGCCAATCCTGACCTTCCCTTCCAGGAACACTATTATTTTCTTCCCTTTAAGTTTCCTCAAAGTTATTTCTTCCTTACAAGACTCACACATAGGTTTGTTCGTTAAACTAAGTGTCTATTTTGTCATGTGTCAACCAACATAGGCTTGTTTAGTATGTTGGTGTTTCTCAACTGGCTCTTTGCAAGTGTTTCCTATTGTCCTAAAGCTCATTCTTTAACCCTCCAATGGAAATCAAGAATGGTGTAAGATTCCATTTATGTCCATATTTGCTGGAGGACTTGCCGCCCGCCCATATACGGATGCCTCTATTTTCAAGTTAAAGAAAACGTCATTTTCTTCCTTACAAGTTGCTTTTTTCTGAACTTCAAGCAATCTAACCAAGGCTAATTTTGTAATTTTTCCACAGTCTTATTATATTATATTATAAAGAAATTAAAGCCAGAAAACTACTCTGTGGCTGGTGCCTTGACAATGTGTTTGTATATATATAATCTTCCTCTCCAACAAAACTAAACCAACCTGTGTTTTTTTTGCTGTGGAGCTGTGGACATCTCCCAGAAAGTTTCAGGTAGATATTCCTTTCGTTTTGCTTATTTCTTCTTTCCTACTATTCTCACCCTCTGGTTTTGTTTCCGAGATTTCATTCATTTTCTTGGTTCTGTTACAATGGAAAAGTGGCAACAAGATGAAAGGAATCTTGCTTGCCCTTCTTTCTCTGGCTGTCTCATGTGCTTGTTTGGTTTGGACAGGTGATGGATGCTGTGGTAGTAATTGGCGTTCTGCTGTTTCTTTGTACAAGTGGAATTGATGGCAAAAGAAGTCCCAAATTGGAATTCTATGAGTATCCATCTATAAGTTGCAGAGCTCACGAGGCATCATTGGCAGATTTTGGAGGTGTTGGTGATGGAGAAACTTCAAACACCAAAGTTTTTCAAGCAGCAATTGATCATCTCAGCCAGTTCTCATCAGATGGTGGATCCCAACTGTATGTTCCTGCAGGAAGATGGTTGACTGGAAGTTTCAATCTGACAAGCCATTTCACTCTCTATCTTGACAAGGATGCTGTTCTACTTGCCTCTCAGGTCAGAAATTTCCATTACATGGTTTTAACTTTTTAGTTAGTTAATGAATTTTCAGCCTCTCAGGACAAAAGTTGTTGCCTGTGTCCAGGATCTAACCAATTTGGCCTAATATCATCATTGGCTCTGAATGTGTAATCCCAATCGTCACTCTAGCTAACACCAAGTATTCCATTTCCAGTGCTGCAAAATTTCAATTACAGAACAGTCCACTATATCTTCTGTGATGTAGAACTTGGATTTCTTTGTGATGTGGGGACAAGTCCAACCTCAGTGTCTAGATTCTAGGATAGGGCAGTAATCAGTAGACAGGAACTTGAGCCATAAATGTTGTGGACCCGTAATGAAAAGGCAGCTTGGGAAGGTCTAAAAGATAATTGAGTCAGCTCACGAGCTGAACAGTTCAATTGTCAAGAACTCAAGGCCACAAAATGTGCATTCTATACTTATCTTAAATCAAGTAGGTATGTCACAAAAATAGTGGGTTTTATTAATTGACATTATACTTTTTCAATCCCTTCCAAATTCATCTTTTACATGATTTTTCTTTTTTTCACTCACTGAAGTCTCCAATTTATGATGCCATTTCTTGATTATAAATTACTGTCCATTTGGCAATTTGATTAGGACGAGAGTGAATGGCCTGTGATTGAACCATTGCCATCCTACGGTAGGGGAAGGGATACAGAAGGTGGAAGATATAGCAGCCTCATTTTTGGAACCAACCTTACTGATGTTGTAATAACAGGTATTATCGCCTAGTAAATTCAATGAGACTCATGAAAACATCAAGAAATGCATTACATACTGATTGGGAAAATTGTGGGTTTAGGTGCCAATGCCACAATTGATGGTCAGGGTGATCTCTGGTGGAAAAAATTTCGCAATGGAGAATTGAACTACACCAGGCCTTACCTGATAGAAATCATGTACTCCAATAGCATTCAGATATCTAATCTTACATTGATTAACTCTCCTTCATGGAATGTACATCCTGTTTATAGCAGGTACCTTTCATTGTCCCTATTGTATAATATGCTTCATTCTTTTGGTTTTGTTCTGATCAAATGAATATTGAATGCAGCAATGTTGTTGCACAAGGATTAACAATTCTTGCACCAGTGACTTCTCCAAACACTGATGGAATCAACCCAGGTGAACTTTTGGAAATTGATGCCAAATGCCAATGATGTGAAAATTTTGTTTAGGTTACACTTAATGGGTTGATTATGGATCCTGTAACTTCTGCAGATTCTTGCACCAACACCAGAATTGAGGACTGTTACATTGTCTCTGGAGATGATTGTGTGGCTGTTAAGAGTGGATGGGATGAGTATGGTATAGCGTTTGGGATGCCTACCAAACAGCTGGTAATCAGAAGGCTCACTTGTATTTCTCCGTTCAGTGCAGCAATTGCATTGGGGAGTGAGATGTCCGGTGGCATCCAAGATGTGAGAGCAGAAGATATCACAGCTATCAACACAGAATCAGGTGTCAGGATCAAAACTTCTGTGGGAAGAGGAGGTTATGTAAAGGAGATATATGTGAGAAGGATGACAATGAAAACTATGAAATGGGTATTTTGGATGACAGGAAACTATGGATCTCATCCCGACAATAACTATGATCCTAATGCAATTCCTGAGATTAAGAACATCAACTATCGTGACATGGTTGCAGAGAATGTAACAATGGCAGCAAGACTGGAGGGCATTGCTGGCGACCCCTTCACTGGAATCTGCATATCTAATGTCACAATTGGGCTCTCAAAAAAACCAAAGAAGCTTCAATGGAATTGCACTGAAATTGCAGGGATTTCGAGCGGTGTGACACCTAAACCTTGTGATCTGCTCCCAGACCAGGTTCCAGGGGAGATAGCATCTTGCGATTTTCCTGAAGATAACCTGCCAATAGAGAATATTGATGTAAAGATGTGCTCTTCCAGTAGAAAGAATTTGTGACTAGGAGCGAAGTTTCAGTACAGGGCAATTTATTTTCTATATGTACTGTTAACGATTTAGTGTGAGCTTAGTTCACACAATATAGAAGGCCATTACAACGATCTCAAGATATACCAACAAATCTCCATTGGAGTAAACAAAGTTAGTTGCATAGCTGAATCCTTCAAAATATCAGAAGCTTAAATACATGAAAACTATAACCAAGCATCAAACACAGATAGATTCTATTGAATATGTCAATGGCGAATATTGGTTAAAGCAATGTAGACTTGAATTAGAATTTTAAACTATTCGAATTTATAAAAATTATAATAATTGTAATAATTATGCTCATGTGAAGAATACTATAGTTGTGATAGTATAAACAGAGAACTGAGTTGTAAATTTGCCCTTAAATTCTTTGTCCTTCTCCCTCTTGATCTCTTCATTTCCTTCGTTTCTTCTCTTCTCCCCTTTACTTTGTTTGTTGCCTAGTTATGGATTTGCCATAACACAAGTCTTGGACCATTCTACCCGATTGCTGCTGCAACTTCAATGAAGCTGTAGATGATATTCAAGCAGATGTAGCAGATCATCAGTGAAGGCATTTAGGCTCCAAGTGAGGAACAAGTAGATGTGGATGAGTGTTATGGACGAAGAAACATGTGGGAAGGGATTGAAGATGATGTTGAGGTGGTGGTGAAATTAGTACATCAACTTCTTTTGTTTAAAATCATCCAAAATAGTAAGTAATTTTGAACAAAATAATATTGTTTAATATATTTAATATAAAAATTAAAAATTTAAATTTATTTAATCACATACACTAAATAATAATTCATAATAAAAATATATTAAAAAATTCATAATTTTATTACACTTCAAATAAAAAGGTATATAAAAAGAAAAGGCTCGAAAGTAATCATGACATCGTTAATGAGTGGTTCAAGTTACAAGAGATATTCATTCAGCTCAGAAGGTCTTAGGTTCGCCATAAGCATTTCAGTCTAATGATATACAGAAGTATCATGAGCTTAGGAGCCTTATTAGATTCATATAATATATATAGATAATAAAAATATAAATCAGATCCATGAGCGACACAAGATGCACAATCTTGGATATGCTCCAATCCCTAATACTGCCAACAACAACAACTACTACTACTTACAGAAGATATGCATTTAATGGAATAACATAAATCAAGAAGCACCCAAATCCCCTGAACTTCATCTTTCATGGTCTAGGAATGGGAAGTTCTGGTACTCTCAGGGATTGCTGGTGGAAAGAAAATATCCTATTCCCAATGTGCTTCTCCTAATAAGCTGGAGGATCTGGATTGAACTTCACTGATTCCCTCCAGATGAGCTCCTTGATGTGCTCTTCAGTACATGATGGGTGATCAAAATCAAAGTGAAAAGGTCTGGGGCACACAGGCTCGTTCTTGATATCATGAAGAGATGACAAGTATGGATGGCTAAGTGCCTCTTCAACTGCAAATAGATGCACAGGCATAACTCAACAATGGTGGATGCAAAAACCAAGTAGAAGTATTGTTATTTAAAGTTGAAATGTATCTCCATACCTGTAATGCGCTTATTGGGATCAAAAACAAGCATCTTTTCCAGCAGATCAGCAGCCTCAGGAGACACGTTAGGAAACCTGACTGAGAAGTTCTGCTTCCTATATTTTGGAAGCTGTCTAAAATATCTTCGGGCATTATTACTTCGGAGAAAACCAAGGCTAGAGTCATCAGGTGAACCTATTAACTTTTACACAAAAAAGAAGAAAAATATGCATGTAATGAATTTTCTAGTAACAACTTAATGAAGAATAAAGAAATTTTCCCTCACTTTTATTACAACTCTTGCAATATGTAATAAACCAATCATTTATCCCGCTGTCTGAAAATTAACAGGTTCAAATGATACTTTGAACACTGGGAACCTGCCATAGTTACATATTAGCTCCGAATCTCGTACCTCAGTAATAAGCCTCAGCTGATGAACATAATCTTTCCCAGGGAACAGAGGTTCCCTGGTCATAATTTCACCAAGGATGCAACCGACAGACCAAATATCAATTGCAGCAGTGTACTCAGAACAATTAAGGAGCAACTCTGGTGCTCGGTACCAGCGAGTGACAACATACTCAGTTGTGAAATCTGTTTCAGATATTGTCCGTGCCAATCCGAAGTCTCCAATTTTGAGATTATAATTTGCATTGAGAAGCAAATTGCTGGGCTTAAGATCTCGATGCAGGACATTCGCCGAATGCACATATTTCAATCCTCGTAACAATTGATACAAGAAGTACTGCATAGATTTCATTGAGAAGCTATAAATTTCAAACTCGAATAGACATTGTTTCATGCTTTTTATCTAGCTGCGACAATCACCAAGATGCCACTTATCACTTTTCTTACACCAGCTTTTCTTTATATGATCTCGTATCTAATATATATATTATCAATTGTAAGTTTACTATATGATCAGGTTCATTAATCAGCAAGAAAGCACCTGATAAGCTATGAGGCTTGCAGCTAAACTAATAATGAGGGGTAAAGAAAACCCAAGATGTTCTGGGTGCCAAACCTGACAGTGATCATAAGTTAGCGGTTGATCTGAATGAATATAGTGATGAAGATCAGTATCCATTAATTCATAAACAATATACACATCATTGAAAGCCTCCTTTTTCGGTGGTCGTATAATGTCCCTTATAGCAACAACCTGTGCAAGTGGAAGAGGTTAAATCTAAGCACAATAAGGGAAAAGAAAGGTATACATAGAATGAAGGTAAACCAACAAACTATACAGGGTGTATAAAAAAAGTTCTAGTTTCACTGCAAGGATGGTATCCATAAAATTTCAATTATTAGTAAGTGGAAAGCAATCTATTTCAAAACATGGATTCAAAGTTGTGTTTTAGAAGAACCCACATCCCTTGTCCTGAATCCATGATATTGAAATATGCTTAAAACAAATAAATGCCTAGGATCCTTATCATGCCAAGCATGCATTTTAGTACTAAAATTACAGCCAGCTTGCCTGTACTATTGTGAATTTAATATTAGGAATCTAGGATGTACCAAAACTCAATTTTTGCGTCTTCAGTGTTGATGCAAGAGAGAAATGTCCATTGCCAAAACAAGCAGGAAAAATAGAATGCTCATTAGATAAAAAGAATAAATTTTCAAGGTTTACTGAAATTTACATTTTCATGGTCCATGTGGCGAAGAAGCTTAATTTCTCGCAATGTTCTTTTCGCATCTATTTTGTTATCAAATGCATTACCAATCTTCTTAATGGCAACTTCCTCGCCTGTCTCTGAATTCACAGCAGCACTGAAAAGACAGCATTTACACGTTACCACTCTTTCCAACATACAGTGGTCTAACAAATGGAGAAGAAAAGATGTTCTTCATAGAGTTTCTTCATGTGAATAGACGTTTTGTTTTGTACTACGGTCTGAGTTGCTGTTGACAAAAAGACCAACCTTTTTAACCTTCCACCAGAAATCCAAATGGAGCAAGAGAATTTTTAGAGTTTCTCAAACTCATCTGTCCTCAAGGTAAGTGTTAAGTGGGAAAGGGTAGTTGAAACCATAGTTGTCGAAGTCACAAACATGGAAAAAAAAATTCTATGCACATATCAAAGAGATGCATAACTTAATAAGAAGAAATAAATTTGGCGACTACTACATGAATATATTGAAAACTATCCATTTGTTTAATCCAGAAGTAAGCCATAGGAACATACTTATTCCACACCCTTATGTGACAAAAAGGTTATGATTCAATTTATGCCCCTTTTTATGGAACTGTTTACCTCTAATCCTTGATAAATTGTGCAAGTCTTTCTGGAATATCATTCATCATACTATCAGTATATCAAGCAACAATATCAACAAGGGAGGCCAATTAAAATAACAAATAGTTGAGAGAGAGAGAGAGAGAGAGAGAGAGAGAGATTATTAGATATAGCCAGCGATTCAGTAACTTTATGGAAGTTGTGAAAGAAGCAACAACCAAATTAGGGGTATAAGATGCACTTTCTGTTCCCAACTTTTGGGAAAAGCTCAAACTCATTCTATCAACATGCTTTCCTGAAATTGTATGGATCAAACAAATAATGAAGTTTAAAAAAAAAATATTCATCTGGCCATAGATTCACCGCCAAAATAATCCATCTGCAAGATATGCTTCTATATAAGCTTCAAAATTCACTTCCTTCTTGAACTAAAAACACACCAGATTCTCAAAAAGTGGGGAAAACTATTACCCATTGTTTGGATCCTTAATCATTCAGAAAAGAATCAAAGAGAAGAAAGGGTTAATGAGAGTGAGTGAGAGAAGAGAAAAGATTACCAAACAATCCCACAAGAACCACTGCCGATGGGGCGAATGGGAGGCACGTACTTACTGGAGACCTCGAACAAGTTACCATGCACATTGTATTGAACATAGCGACCACCATGTGTGGGCATTCCTTTGATTTTAGTAGCATGAGCAGCCTCCGTTATTGAACCAGAGCTTGAGTCTTTAGTACTACTACTAGCAGCCATGTTTTTGTGCAACTAACTAGCCCCTTCTGGTCCTCCCTTCCTGAATGTAAAGGAATGGTTATTTCCTTCTTTGTATAAGAGATTTCGAGAAGAGAGTGTGAAAACCGTGAAGCCAAAACCACAAATGGGTTTCTTTGCGTCGCCCCATTAAAGAACAGTAAGCTTTTTTTTTCCCTTTGCTTTCGACCTCTTGAATGTATCCGTGAAATGAAGCACACTTTTTAAGTATGGGGCTTTTGATTTCCTGGAGATGACTTTTTCAGTTTAACTCGTTCCTTACCCAATCACAGCTTGCCGCGAACATGTTCGTACGCTTTTTATTCTTCTTTTCTCCCTTTTAACCCCGCTTTCTGATTTACATGTTAAATTTATTTAGCAAATATTTTATTAAATTAAACTATTAAATAAATTTAATAATCTTAATATTAATCAATTTTTTATTTTTTATTTTTATAATTTTAAATATTCATGTCGTATCCTTAATAAAGATATCTCTAATCAGCACCTATTTGATGCTAAAGCACTAAATAAGTGCATAAAGGGTACTCCAACGGAGCACCAAAACTAAGCACCTATTTAGTGTAAATCAATTATTTGTACCAAATAGGTGCATCACTATTCATGGCACCAAATATAAATCTTCCTAATTTATTTAATAAAATAATTAAAGTGTTTGTGTTAAATTTATAATAATAAATTAAAAATAAGATGGTGATAGAATTTTTGAAAAATATTTTTGGTGTTGATTTTGGTGTTTATGGTTAGAATATTTTTACTGTAGATGACCCAAATAGATGATTTTGGTGTAAAATTTAGTGTTTGTAGTTGGAGATGGACTAAGTATAACCTTTTAACTTAATAGAATTCCAAAGTGATTATCCTAATCAACCAATTTATTTTTTATTTTTATCATAAATCTTATTTATTAAAATAAATTCAATTGTTATAGAAAAAATAAATTCAAAACCATAACAAATCTATTGGTCTTCCTTTAAGTGAGAAAATGAGGGGGGAAAAAACTACCCCAACCAACCATTACTCAATGAACAAAAAATCAAATCGAACTAAAAAAAAAAAATCAAACCAAAACCGATATTGAGGTCAACTGACCCTTCCGTACTATAGCCACCCCTAATATCAATTACAGGTAAATTTATTTAGCAACATTACCAAGTGAACACACAATATCAAATTGATGTGTAAAATTCTTAGCTTAGCTGTGATTGGTTAGGTTATCATGTGACGTTCCCTATATGCAACTTCTTAAACCGCACCGAATATAAACTCAGAACATGTACACGGATCCTTCCATCCTTCACTGCTTTAACGATTCGGTGGTTGTAGGCTCACGGGACATTTGCCTACTTTTTTTACCTTATCTGCTTCAACTGCCTTCTCAATCTTGGCCTTCTTTTTTATCCTGTTATAGCTTCACAACTATCTGGCCTCATGATTAGGTGATCTCTTGAACCCTTAGATGTACAGAGCAGAGAATATGCTCCAAGGATAACACATATCCATGGTTAGATTAGCTAGTACCAGCTAGCCAGAAAAGAACATAACAAAAATCATATACTGTTCAAACTAGACCCAGTAGATATCCCATTCAAAATCAGAGTGAACAGGTTGGAGAAGTGGATAGAAAATTTCCATAAAATTTATATGATGTTTTTTCCTGATTCATACATTACTCCCGACAAAATTTGTTTTAATAATTATGTGATACAATTCATCCAATCGAAAACCTAAAATGAATTTTATATAGCCAAATGCTACAAATAAACCATGATTAGTGATTATGGAGGAAAAATTAAAATGAGTGCATGGTATGTAAAACTGATCATAAATCCGCCTCAGCTGCAATATACAGATCGGTGCAGGCAACTGAATTCCTACCCAAAATTTCAGCCTTTCCTACATGTGAGACTCACACTTTTTCCTTCTAAAGAGAAATTCCGACTGCCTTCCAGCTGCAGCAACAGAATACGTCACAACAGGATGTAGAAAGCAAGAAAAGCTGGGAACACAAATTTTTTTTTTCTTTTAATTTGGTGCCTCTTTTATTCAAACAGAAAATTCATCCACTTGTCAAATATTCGGTTCAAATTACTTTAGAAATTTTGTGGTCCAATATAAGGCAAGGAAGCAGAAGAGAAATTGCGGGTTCTCTTGTGAATATCATTCACGAGTAATTGACTAAAATAAATGAAATCAATTTGTGGTGGGAGATCCATGACCATACCTTTTGTTTCAAGTAAGCAAGAGCATCTTTCCTCGAAGAGAAATTGGAAAAGTAAGAAGATGAATGCTCTTCGATAAGAACTTTCAGCTTTTTTAGCTTTAGTGACTCTCCTGGTGCCTGAAAATATTAATTGATCAGACAATCAATCAGTTGAAGCAAGAACTGATCATATTTTTTCGTATAGCTAGGAATTTGCATTCTGCACCTGACGTAGAAGCTGTTTACACAGCTTTTTCAACTTCACTTTTTGCTCATCATTGATTTTCCTGTCTGGAATGCTATCTCGTTTTCGTTTTCCCAAGGAACCAAAATCAACAGAATCCTCATTATCAACTTTTCCTTCTTCAGCATTGTCCACCGCTGGAGTGTCATCAAATTCCTCTTCTGCTGAGGAATCAAAACCAGCAGAATCTGTATCATCAGCAGCAGAATCCTCATCATCACTGTTGCTAAAATTTGTCTTTTTCCCCTGAAAGTGGACACCAGCTATTTTTTTTGGTCGATTCTTAATGCCCAGACCTTGCTTTCCAGCTGTGGCTTTATCCTGGAAATTGTTGAAGCAAAAGGAATTGCTCTAACAGTCAGCAAATAACATCAACTCACTCCTATACCATATTGCTCCCTAACATGCCCTAGACAAAAAGTAAAAGTTTTTGAAAAAGCACATATCGCAACTGCTAAAATACAACTACACTCCATTACACTCATTTGGCTTCATTTTTGGAAAGTTTAATAAAACAGTAAGGGAATCATAAAATATCAAACAAGCCCTAGCAAACAGGAGAGGAAATTTCAGATAAGGAATTCAAGTACATACTTGGACAAGTTTGTACAGGTTCTCTTGATCTTCTTCATGGAATGCAGTCCTCTCATTACGATCTAGAGCATTTCCAATTCTGGTCGACTTCCTTTTAGTTTGAGCTCCAAGAAAACCTCCCGAGACAAATCCAGATTTGTACCCCCACCAATCTTGAGAAACTTCTTCAGCTTTGCATTCTGTGACAATGCATGGAGGTCATTCTTACCAATCAACTAAATGATCATTACCAGCAATCAAAATCAAATACTTACAGCTGCTGAGAAAATAAAGAATTTACAACATTCCTTTTGCATAAGACATGTATGAATGATAAGAGTTGAATATTCAAAATGTCATCACCAATTAAAAGGAAATGTTAGAATAAGAAAATCTACAACTGCCAGATTGCTTTCACACAACATCAAATTAAAGTATTGGGTCAACCACTATTCTAAATATAGTAACGCAGAGAACCCTTTGGTTTGGCATCTGTGGCTCCTTTGATTGATTCAAAACTCAAACGGTGAACAAAGGACTTCCAACTTGTTATTCATGATGAGACTAGAATATTAAAAAAGAAGAAAAATAAGAAAAAACAAGTGTCGTACATTAATACTTTTACCTGCAGAGCAAAAAATTTCAGTTTCATATGCTTCTGCAGACGTCAGCTCATTTTCTACACTAGGATTTTCATGGGATGACTCCTGTACCTTTTTGACCTGCATGAAAAAACTCAAAACAAGAAATGAACTCTGCACCTATTTATTCCAAATTTGATTATATATTTAAATAAACATTTCAAGCCTTTTTAAAAGAGAAAAAAGAATGCAGTATGCAAGCAGCTCTAATATTGAGCATTCACTTTGCCATGCCAAACCCACATTGACACGACAAGGCATAGGACATGGCATGCAATATGTGTCCAAACACATATTCACGCTATCAGACGCTTGCTGACATATTCATGAATAGGTAATAGAGAATTCTTTACTCTCAAGATGAAAAACATGTATAATATAGCAGTGTTTTTCTTCTTGGTAGAAAACAGTTATTTGGTTGTATTCTGGATGAGGTATTGAATTGTATATTATGATCTAAAGATTATGATTATTATTAATATTATTATTATTACATAATTTATATTTTTATTCTATTTTATTGTATGTAATACAATGTATCCAAGCACCCATCTTTAAATTTACATCCATATATACCCATATTTTTTATTTAAAGTTGACAAGTTAGGCACAGGGATATGTACCCATTTCTGAGATCCATAATAGAGTCCAAGTAACATGGGCAAGCAGTAAAGGCTAATAGTTTCTGATGAGGAGTAAGGCTTTCAAATAATAGGATAGGCAGCCAGACATAGACACTACCCTATGGAGTTGAGATTAAGATTCAGAGAAATGTGATCAAGAAAACGTCTTTGGCAGGCAGTCTGGCCATCAGAGAACCCAGAGTTTGAATGAGATACTATCAAGTAACCTTCAGGATTTAAACCACAGAATCCAACATATATCCCACTGGAACTGTTGAGTACAGAGATTCCGCTTTAACTATTTCATAAATATGTACTCATCAAAACTTAGAACTTACAAGAATTCCTTCAAGATCCTTTGAAGAATAAGCATGCACAAGCTTTCCTCTCTCTCTTTTCTTATACCTGAAGACCATTGGAAAAGAAAAAATATACGAGAACATAATGCATTGGACAAACAATTGGCGATGGGCAAGTCATAAGAAATGAGCAGATGCAATTAACAGAATTCAACCTTCATCCAAATTAGTTATCATTGACTAAATAAATCCAAACTAACATGCAGAATTACAGATGCAAAAGTCAAGCATAGCTGCACCAACCTTCCCTGTGGTCGAGTAGCCTTGACAACTGGTTCTTGATCACTAGATACACCATTCTCTGGTTTTTCTTGTGTAGGCTTCTTTTCAACAACTGTTAGAAAGAGTCTGATCCTTAGAGAACAAGCATGGACTATATCTAATTTCTAGGGCATCAAAAATTTCAATGTCATACCTTCATCAGGTGCATGTGCAGCTTGCTGTTAGTTGAATACACATTGAAAGACCACAGAGTTACAAGTCAGAATCAAGTCGAATAAAATATTGTACATAGTTACAAGTTAAGAAATTATTGTTTAAAAGTTAGCATTATACCACTTTCAATCTCTTGAGGATACTATCAAATTGAGTGGTATCAAAAGCCCAATTGTTTGGCTTCTCTACACCAACACCTGTTTCAAATTTTTTTGATAAAGATGAGCATGTAGTTCCAAGGGGTGAGCTAAAAAAAATGAGCATCACAACACCTTGTGCGTGTCTCCATTTGCTAATAGATAAGCATTTATGAGCGAAACATCCTCTTCTAGCTTCAAGCATAACTATCTCGCTTACATTAACTAGAAGTCTAATTAAAAAAAAATCCTAAACATTTTCCATCCCCGGATATGTTTTGATCAACCAAACACGGCATAGCACATAGATTACCAAACAGAAAAAAATAAAGAAAGCAGAATTTTAGAAAATCAAATTACCAGTTGTGTCCTGTTTGTTCTTGACTCTAACGTATCCCTTGATCCCCTGCTTGTCTTTCCCTAGCCCCTCTCCTTCTTCCCAGCCCTATATATATGATATTAAAACAATAAACGCCCATCAAACACTAATCGTGTATATAAAAATATAAACAAGTAGATGCAGTACCATTTGTTTCATGAGGCGAAAAGCAGGGGATGCTCTAGCGACGCCGACATAGCACAGAGGGGCTTCAGGTGCGGCCATTCTAGCCGCGTTTGTTTCTTGCTCTTGTTCTTGTTCTTTGTTTCGCCGGCGACTCAAAGCCGTCTTATTTTGAAGGAGGAGGAGTAAGAAGAAAATGGCTTTGGACGACTGGGAAAGCCAAAAACCTAGAAGGGGGAGTGGAGAAAATCTATTGTGATATTGGAGGGTTTTGTGTTCGGTGGGGATGCAACTCTTTAGCGGCTAGGATTTTATCATCTGTGTATGATATGTTAGTTATTTATGGGTCCCACAATCGGGCGCTTATTCTTCGATTTCGCCTTGGCGGTTCTACTGATCAGCGACATTGAACTGCATTATATTTCTTGAGTCGAAAGAACGACGTCGTTGCATCCAGTGCTGGCAATGGGACACCCCTATTTTCGTTTGGAAGAATTTAGTTTTGGATTACTAATTTACGCCTTTCCATTTTAATTTAAATAAAATAAAATTATGTAAAAGAAATTAATACATTTTATGAAATTTTATTATTATGATAAAAATACAATTTTAAATAAAATTATTATATTAATATTTTGATAACAAATTACACTTACACAAAACAATTCTATTTATTTTGATCGAAAATCAATTTTTTACCTAACCAATAAATATGAATAAAATTAATTTTAACCTAAATTGCTAGGAATATTTATACTATGTGTTTTATGGGATTTACAAAATATTTTAACTATATTTTTAAGTAAATATTGAGTTTTTAATTTGACGTCCGGTATACAGAATCGAATCCTAAAAATCAATGATAATAGTGTTGAATCAAGATTTGTCAAGTACGACTAAATTTTCAAATGACTATATATTAAATAAAATGATTTTATGATACATAAACGTATATTTTATGATATGCTCATACATCACAATTATCATAGTTGTATTGCATTAGATTACGATATATGATGCATTGCATTGAATATATGTTTATGTGAAATGTAATAGGACGATCATTGATCCCGTATGTTATGTTTTATGATGATTATGGATGGTATCTCTAAGAATGTCTCTCAAATACGTTATGTTGTCCATTCGGCATGTTCTTCGAGACGTACCACAAACTGTCTCCCGAAAGAAACACTAAAGAGGTTGGGATGTTACAGTGGATATCTATATATGTTTATGATATGGTAAGATCCAGATAGCCAAAATAAACTTCTAGATGCATATTTATGTTTTCAGTAGTTTCCAAAAATATGGCTTGTTAACTAATCTACTGATAATCTTAGTTACAATATTATTTAAGGTGAAATGACTGACGATGTTGCATGTTCATGAGTATAAAAGATTATGTTTTATGTTTATTTTTCACGGATATACAGGACATACTAAAAAAACTCAGGGTAGGGTTGAACGTGTCTCTATGATGTCATAGTGTTCATAAATATTATATAATTGCCTCTAAGATTTAACTTATATGTTATGTATTAAATTAAATATGTTTGTGAAATGAATGTTTTAAGTTTATGTTTGATATCAAAATTCATCTTATATAAATAATGTGAGTTGAACATTAGAGATAAGATTTCGACACTTATATTAAAATATTATACTTATACAGATTACTTGTAATTTATGAATTTAATTATTTCATTCAGATTATAAGTATCTTAATTTAATTTAATGTATGAAATATTTATATTTATAAAAATATTAATATTTAC
>CAOGCB010552641.1:0-51500 GCA_948266635.1 Cnidoscolus chayamansa | reverse complement strand
TATACTTATACACAAAGAGATTGATGATCTGAAATTCATTCCTTCCAAAGGTCAGATGACACGTATTATAATATTGGATAGTATTCTTGGAAGAAACGATGTGAAGATGAGAGAAATCAAATGCCATAATCCTTCCAGCAGAATGTAGCTTCAGTTCTCTTAAGAGGATCATTTTAGATTCACTTTACTTTAAAAACACATTAGAAAGATCTACACAACAAAGTCCAATTTCAAATCCAGTTTCATGACTATCTCAAGTTAATTCAGGCCCTCTAATCACAATCCGCTTTCGAGAAAAAGGCCATAAAGCACTCCCTTATTTGCCAACTTTTCAAGCTCTTTAGCTACTTAAATATATATATATAACAAAATGACTTCCTTTAACCAATTGCCTAATTCAAAATATCTAACAACTCATTATACCAAAAAAGAGAGAAGGAGGAGGAAAATTATAAACGTGTGTGGACGCAGGCGAAGATACCTTGTGCGGCTTGTGAAACTAACAGAGAACTCCACAAAGGAAAGAAAAATATTTGGTTCATCTGAATGCAGACCTGTAAATTTCAATAAATTATCTCAACAAGCCCAAATATCCAACCGATACCTTCTATGGAGCTTGCTTTTACAAGACCGCAGCAGGTGCATGAAGGCATCTTGAATTTGCAAATTAACTGACTGTATTTGAACATTACATGCGGCAAAAGATCGTATTCCAGAGGGACGTGTGATACCAATAATTGGAAATAAAGTGGAGATTTACACTTTTAAATTCCTACAAAGTCAGATGACTATTCCCTAACTGAATTAGAATATCTAACCTAGTTCAAGGTTAGAAAAAAACAGCCATTGCTTTAAAGTACATTAATATAGCTTATTTAGCTTGCTTTACACATCACCCACTTAAATAAAGGGCCCTACTTGACTAATGATATGCTTCATATGACAACCCCCCCATTAGCAGGCTCCTTGAGAAAACCTCTAGCAAATCATCTTCTGCTACTGACTGCTAATCATCTAACCATAGAGAATATCTAAAATGCATTCGTATACCACCAAAACATTTTGTAGCTGCCATCTAAATATCTAAAATGTTCACCCAATTCAAGCCCAGATTCAGCCCTTCAATCCCTTGAAAAATCTACCACCTTTATTTCCCACACCAGTCCCAGCAAGACACGAGGAAAGGAGAGATCTGGAATCTGGTCGCCATTTCAGTTCTTTGAGAACAGAGAACAGAGATGCCAGGGCAGGACTTACTTCACTGTCCTTGATATTGTTGCATGATATTACTCTTAATCTCTGTAGCTCCTTCCAATTAACAGTAACTGCCTCCAAACCTTCTGTTGTCAGCAATGAACATCCTTCTAGAGATACAAGCTTCACCCTCCTATCAAGAAACAACAAGAGAAGGTTCATCAGAACACTCGACTACAGTATTTTCCAAAGGTAACATACTGCACTTGAAAACATCATTGTCCAATAGACAAGATCATTACCAAATTGCTACAGACTCATGTTCAAGGTTCAAGAATTATTATCAACACCCGAAACTATTAAATAATTCGCCTCTTTTTCCTTTTTTCTTTTTTGGTAAACTATGTAAGCTTGCCCAATGTCATTCCAACGCAAGAATACAGACATCGGAACTTAACTTTCCTCTTATAGAATGCTTTATTTACAAATAAATGGAAGCTCCTCAAGGAAGTAATCAGTATAATTGATGTAGGTGCATCATTTGCATAACAGCTATGAAAGAGCAGAATGATTTCAATAATCTATCAGTTCCTCATCTTTGGCTTGATTTGATTGTAGTCATATGCCAAGTTGCTAGAATGCCAAGGAGCGATGACTAAACATTTTAAGACTTTGAAAGAATTATGAGGTACAGGAACCGCTTGGAGAAAAAGAAAAAGTATTTTGGATTACACTTTTTTAGTACATTTGAAAACTGCCAACTTTACTTCCAAGATGGCCATGGAAAAAAGAAACCATCAATCTAAAGCAGAACACAAATGATTATATATCATGAAAAAAAAAATAAAGCGAAAAACAAACAATGTAACCAACACAAAAAAAAAAAAAAAAAAAAAAAAAGAGAGAACTTGCAATGACTTAGTTGTCCTTCAAGTGGTATAATTTATTTTTCAATCTCATTCTCTTACCAATATCATATGAAGTAAGAAATGAACAAACAAAATGAATAGTAATCATGAAAACCACAATGACAAAGCCCCATACCTACAAACACTTGCAAAGCCAAATACTTCATCCTCCAATCCCCAACAGTTCTGCAAAACGATCTCCCTGACTGCCTCGCAAACTAAAAATAGAGCCTTCACCCCTGGCTTATCCCGCATCTGACACTGTTGCAAATGCAGCTCTTCAAGTGTAGGACAGGAGCCCAAATGCTCATCCGGACCTGGATTTGAATCAATGTTCTTGCAGGACTGCAGCCTCAAAGTTTTCAAATTGCCGCAAAATGACAATGCAGCCAACCACCCGCCATCCATCCTATGATCATAGAGAGTCAACTCCTCAAGCATTTGACAACACTGTCCTATTGCTTTAATCCCATCATAGCTTCCTTCACATCCACAAAGCTCAAGCTTCACTAACCGCCTACATCCTTGCGCTAATATTGTTAATCCAATATCAGAGACCAACGAATTATAAAACCCATCTACACGACCAATCAATTTCACGACTTGTAAATTCCGACAACGAGAAATGCCCTTCAACGACAAATCTCCACAACAATGCAACTCCAGTTCTTGCAAAGTGTCGCACTCATTTGAAATACTCAACAGCCCGGTTTCGCTCGCGCCAATTGCACAAATTCTCCTCAAATTAGGGTATCCTTTGGCAATCATTTCAAGCCCACTATCAACTAAATCCGATGGTAACAGATCAACCGGTTCGATAAATTCCGTCCCCGCAAACTCTGTAGCAATATGAATTGAGAAATTCTCGCGAGTCAACAAAATACCGGAGTTTCGAGGGGTTCTAATACAAGCGTTAACGATGTCAATCTCGGTGAGATTCGGGAAGCGGCGAAATATTCGACCCGAATTAAGGAAGGACCAGTCGGTGAGCTTGAGGGATTGCACCAAGCGGCCATGAAGATACAACCAGCGGTTGCAGACAAGAGAAGTAGAGATATAATAAGAGATAGGGAGCCTGGAGAAAATTTGGAGGAGGAGCTCATCGGAGAGGAGGGCGGTGTGGTCGGGCCCTGGAGGGTCCAGTGTTAGAGATTGAAATCCTGTCAGTAATGAAAAGTCAGTGTCAGAAGGAGGTGATGGTGATGGGGTAGTAGAGAGAGATCTGAGATGCATCTTCAAAGTTGCATGGTTTAGGGATTGGTCTCTGAACCATACGTCTGGTAAGCTGAGAGCTTTACTCCGTTTTGAAGACGGAGGAGGCCTGGAACTCCGGTTAGGGTTAGGGTTCGAATTTGGGAATGTATCTGTTGAATGTGACATTTATTTGAGTTAGGGGATAGGGGTCGGGTTACTTTCGTTCGTATTTTTACTGCTGTTAATGTCAAATCTGCATGACAGCCTCCAATTTTTACTGTGATCATTAGGCAATGATTTTTACAAGAACCGGCAATGATCCAATGCGATCAATTTCATAAGGTGAGAGGCCACGTTATCAAGAAAGAGGTTCATTGAAAGCATATAAAATGTGTCTCATGTGGTAGACCCCAAAAATAGCAAAAATCTGTCTTATATGAGAGTGAAGCTGAAACTGTTCCCTTCCTGCTGTGTTGTTCAACTTTGCCCAGCTCGTACAGTAAACGGCATTTTTGTTTCAAAAATCCTCTACAGTATCTACCTTTTTCTGGATCTTACAGGGTTTGTGAATGAATCTTGGATTGGATTTTATATATATACATATATATATATTTATGAAAAGAAAGAGACAGCTTTTCAATTGTATAAACCTCAAAAAATCTTAAAACTCTCTCAAAAACGAAGGTAAAGCTTAATTAAAATGCTGGTCTTTAATCAACTAGTAGAATAGAATAGAATATTCATACATTTATGAGTTGTTGGTTAATAAAGCCTATCATATTTAACGTACTATAATAATAAATGTGTTTAAACATACAATTCCATTTTGGTCTATAAAATAAAAATAACCTCTATAATTTGGACAAAATGATTCAAAACTGCAAGGCCTTAGCCTTTGATTTTTTAAGGAAACAAGAGCCCCCTGCTCCTTGCAATCTTGAATGGGTCAGTCCCTCCCATGTAAGCGCTGGACTCTCTTCCTCACTCAGGCCCAACAACTCCCCTGTCACCTGTGATGTTCTTGTTCTGCGTCAATACTTTTTTTTTTTTAATTTGACATGCATAATTTATTTATTTATTTATTTTTTAATAATTATAAATTTTAAAATATATTTTATTTAAAAAAAAAATTAATTAAGAACATTAATTTTCAAACCAGGCTTATTTTTGACAAGTCAGTGACTAGCATCAATATGATGCAATAATTGAGCACTGTCTGACTCACATGTCCTACGTGGCAAAAATTTATCTTGATTTGACAATTAGTTTCTCAAACGCGGAAATTTAGACAATCACTTTATATGCAATCTAACTTCACTTCCCATATACGTCCTCCCCACCATTGAATTTAGTGACCAGTAATGTCTAAAATAATTAGATAATTTTGCATGAAGATCACAAATCTATTGTACACTTCTCATTCAGGTTTACTTCATGTGGACCAGAATACTCTCTCTCGAAAGTGTTCTTATCTTTCACAGTAAAGGGCAGCCTACCCTACAAGTTCTTCCTATCCTGTGAATGTCATGATTCCATTCCCACAACCTTCTAAAAGCGAAACTCTCTTTCAACCATATGAAACAAACATCAAATTGAACGCCAGCCTTCAAGAATGATATTTATCTTTCTTATTACACTTTAACGCAACTAAACACTACTATTCTTTCTCTAAAAGAATGAGCCAGTGTGTTCCTAGCTGGGATCTCGATGACAATCCCTCTCCAGGAAAGCAATCCATTCGTTCCTACTCCAATTCAACCGCATCTGATGTCCCTATGTATAATTCTCTTCCCTCTAAATCATCTCTACTGTTTGATGATATATATATATTTATATGAAAAAGAATCTTTTGAGATTTCCCAGTGATTTATACTTGAGTGTTTTTTACAGGTTTCAATACGAAGTAGCTGAGCTGACATGGGAGAACGGCCAATTAGCCATGCATGGATTAGGCGCACCGCGAGTACCTGCAAAACTCATGGCCTCTACATCTCCTTCCAAGTACACCAGCTGGGACAAGCCACGCGCCAATGGAACGCTCGAATCCATAGTCAATCAAGCTACTCGTTTGCCCCACCGTAAGCCTGGTTTGCAGAATGGTGGATGTGGATCAGAAGAGTTTGTCCCATGGTTCGAACACAACCGTGCAGCAATAGTACCAGCCGCCTCCGCTACTATGACTATGGATGCCATGGTCCCTTGCTCGAACCGAACCGACGAACGCAGCGCCCAAGTGATGGGCAACTGCATGGTGGGAAGTTCCACTCGCGTTGGGTCGTGCAGCGGCCCAGCTGCCACTCAAGACGAGGATGCTCCCCTCAACGGGAAACGCCAGAGGGTGGCGCGTGTGCCTGTGGCACACGAGTGGAGCAGCAGGCAAAGCGTGAGTGGTAGCAAGCTCGTGACGCTGGAGACGTGCGAGAGGGACCTGGGTGTGGATTTCACTTCAACTTCTTTTGGGTCGCAGGAAAACACCGGCAGCTCTA
Source organism: Cnidoscolus chayamansa (assembly GCA_948266635.1). Taxonomy (NCBI): domain Eukaryota; kingdom Viridiplantae; phylum Streptophyta; class Magnoliopsida; order Malpighiales; family Euphorbiaceae; genus Cnidoscolus; species Cnidoscolus chayamansa. The sequence goes on along the minus strand of CAOGCB010552641.1, from coordinate 45,718 downwards.
AGCCTGGGACGAAGACGACCGCCGCGGACGAGAATGACTCAGTTTGCCATAGTAGACCACAGGCAAGTTTTACTTGAGTATTTTAATTCTCTGTTTTATTATTCAATATATTGATTTTATGCTGCTTTTGTTCAAAAGAGGGAGGACGGTGATGAGGGGGAGGAGAAGAAGAAGGGAAACGGGAAATCCTCAGTTTCGACTAAGAGAAGTAGAGCTGCTGCCATTCATAACCAATCTGAACGTGTACGTTTTCTCTCTCAGTTTCTTGTCTTCACAACGTGTTATTATATGATAATTAAGGGAAAATATATGAAACAGCCTCAACAACTAAGGATTGTATTAATCTAATCCTTTCATAAAATGATTCTTTCTACGTGGTCAAAGTTTGTAGTAATTATTCTGAGTAAAAGAACCTGGCTTGTTAGAAGCTGCTCGACTTTAAATATCGTTTAAAGCAGTTGTGCAGTGTTTTTCTTTATATATCTATATATATATATTCTCTCTCTCCTACGTTTGCTAGCGGTATAATGGATTATTCCATCGACCTCTACTGATGCCTATTAGATCTTCCTTGTTTAGTATTAAAAGGAAATGATGTTTTGGACTGTGGGTTTGAATTGATAACCCAAATGATATTCATAATGATTGTTGATTGATTTGTTCAATTCTGTGAAAAGGGTAATTATATATTTCTTTTTTTTTTATTGGGGATTTTTTTTTTAAGTTTCTTTCAAGAAATATGAGTTCATTCACTTGAAAAAACATGTAATTTCATTTCATTAGTTTTCTCCTCATTATATTGCTTGCACTGTTTCCTTTTCTGTTCACTAACTTCTCAGCGATTTTATTAATTGCCAGAAAAGGAGAGATAAGATAAACCAAAGGATGAAGACACTGCAGAAGCTGGTCCCAAATTCCAGTAAGGTACGGAGTTTGCTTGATGGCTTTCTATACATACATACATATATATATATATATATATATATATATCATATCTGTTCTCATTTGTGCAAAGCCTGCAAATCTTATCCCTGCAGCAATGTGCACTAGCTTCAGATTTAGTAGGCCACCTTATTAATTATTGCCTTATTTTACATCTGCTATAACTTGTTCTTTCATCTTTAAAGGTTGAATATACTGGTCTTTCTTTTTCATACATACATATATATATATATATTATATAAATTAAAATACAATATATTGAAGTTTCTCCTATGTTAATTAATGATATACGAAAGATAACGTTGATCATCATGATGTTTTATAGCACAAAGTCATAAAGTGAGGGGGAAAAAAAGAAAAAGAAAAAGAAGGAAGAGAGATATCTTGCGCCGTAGGATCCAGGCCACTTGATCATAATCGATACTAACTTGTGGGCTAAAGAATATGTTTTGGTGTCCCTTATCCTTAGTAGATATATCTATATCTATCTATCTATTTTTTTTTTCTTTTAATTTCTTCCATACAGAAATTGTGTAGTCGGTAGATACCATGAAAAGGTGGGAATATTATCATATTATATACTTCTAGCATTACTCAATTCATAATTAAAAACTTTTATAAAATATGATAATTATTTTTATAAAAATTAAGTGCTAAAAGTCAATAATAATAATAAATAAAAAAAAATCAAGATTGCAACTTTCGTTTTATAAAGAGGAAATTATAGCAAATAGGGAATCGACAAGTCACTTTCCAAAGGGTGGGATGAGTGTCGGCATCATCCAGTCTTTATGATTCTCATTTGTTTGCGGAAAATTGCCAGCAAGTGAATTTAATTATGTTGGAGTTGCAAAATGATATGGTTTTACTGTTTTTCCTAATCTTGCATAAACTTTATTTGATATTTGAAAACAGAGAGAAAACACATAAGTACCCAAATCGGACAGAAGAGAAAACACGGCAAATATATATGAGTTAATGCAGTGGTCCAGTTTCTTTTGCATTCAAATGGTTGTGCATATCTTGAGATTGGTCCACTGATTATAATCCACACACTCAATTGGCCATGGGGACAACTTGACTGGTGGTTGTTCCTGGTGGAGACAATCATCTACTACCACATAAACTCAGCTCCATTGTAGGCCCTCGTGCCAGCCCCCTGTGTGAAAAATTAATTATTGGACTTTTTTCGTCTTTAAAATTACTAGTTGCCACTGGTAATGATTGGCCAGTGTGAAATTAGGATATAATATGTATAATTCCCTTGTTAATGATGTTTTGGTTTCAGACGGACAAAGCGTCAATGCTGGATGAAGTGATTGAATATCTGAAACAATTGCAAGCGCAAGTACAAATGATGAATAGAATGAACATGCAGCCATTGATATTGCCAATGGCAATGCAACAGCAACTTCAAATGTCAATGTTGAACATGGGCGTGGGTGTGGGAATGGGAATGGGAATGGGAGTAAATGTAATGGACATGCACTCAGTTGGTCGTCCAAATATCAGCGGTCTCTCTCCAATGCTTCACCCTACTCCTTTCATGCCCATGACTTCGTGGGATGCCTCCGGTGACCGCTTACAATCTTCTCCAAACGCAGTGATGCCAGATCCACTCTCAGCAGCATTCCTTGCATGCCAGTCACAGGTACGTACCCATTGTACAGATGGTTTTTTTTTATCTAATTACTCTGATTTGGTTAATATAATTAGGTATTTGTGTAAAATTGTTATTGCAGCCGATGACCATGGATGCTTATAGTAGAATGGCAGCCATATACCAGCAGCTACAACAGCAAGGTCCTGCTTCTAACTCCAAGAGCTAAACCTTACATATAAAAAGCTACAGACAAATCAGACATAAATGTTAAGCTGCAATGGGATCTGTGGCTGTGTAGATCAATGCTCCTTCTATGGATAAACAATGGGTACAACCTGAAGCAGTACTTTATGTTTTTTTTTTCCCCATATATAGTTTTCATTCATTAATCTGCGGTCTATCTAGCTAGTGCGCCTGTACCCTTATTTTTTTTCCCCTATGTTTCCTCTATCATGACAGTGTATATATCTTGATTTTTTAAAACCTTGTTATTATAAATTGCTAGATTTTCATTATATTAATCGAGTCAACCCCATGAGATGGGTTTTAAATTTAAATTTGCTTTATTTTTATTAAGTGGGAATGTTAGTCATAATTAATATCAAATATCAGTATAATGTCAAATTAAACTAAAGAAGAAGAATCAATGATATATATATAAAAGGGTGACATTAATACAGTGGCTGTTAATATCATAAGAAAAACATAGAACATGTAATGTTTAGAAAAAGATGAACATATAAATGATTGTATGCTGATTTGTGAACACGGATTAAGAAGCCACCACACGTTTGTCCTAAACTATTATTTGTTTATTTATTTTTCCTGCTTTTGTTTGTTTCTTGTAAGTTTAGTTGATGCAACAATCAATTATGCGAATGGTTTTGTTTTCAAACTCAACTTTCTATTTTTCTTTTTACTGAAAGTTACGCTTTTAAACAAACATCATTTAAGAAAAGAATAGTGTTTGGAATAATGATTGGTGTCATATACATATTGTTGTGTTTGGTTTTGGATGTAAGAAAAGAAATTATATCATTTAAGTAAAAAAGCCTACTATATACTTTCAAGACAGGCCGTAACATCCATCAGTATTTCTATGGTTGGATGTGAATGCGATGCCTAACCCACTTGCGTTTTTTTTTCCTCAATAGTAATAATTAGGAAAAAGAAAGAATGATAATTTAAGTATAGTATAGGGAATGCTTGAAAATCTTGGCTTTTTGCTTCTTCCAAGTTCACCATATTCTCTCTGGTGTTATATTATATTACCTGTTTCCTGAGATATTTATCCAAAACAAAGACATCAGCAATTTTATAAGAATGGTCAAAACTTTACTGCCCCTTTGGAGAGTGTAGATTCAGAGCTTTTTTTTTTTTGCAGTGTCTAAGACTGATAGATATCAGCTTTGGTTTGGGACCACAACATATATATCCTCTTAAGTTTCATTTTTTGTTTCTTAAAAAACAAAAAACACAAATATAGGGTATTGGAAGATGGTGATGGAGGAGTATGATATAGGCTTAGGACTTAGAACCAGGTGCAGAGACCCATCTCAAGCCTATTCCAAGCCAAAAAAAAAAAGAAAGAGCCTAGATGGTCATAGTCTAAAGCTAAATGGGGATTCTTATTTCTGTGGCCATATAGTGTATGCTTTTTAGTTTTTCTAACGCATATGTGAGATGCCATTAGTAGAGGGAGGCCATGGTCTGATTTTAGATTGGAAGATGTTCAGATTTATTACTGAATAAAGAACGAAAAGGAAGGATGAGCCCAGAAAAAAAAATTATTTTTAAATTATATAATTAAAACGAGTAGCAGACTGAAGAAGTCTTATTGCACCGAGAAATGGTAGTTAGTTGGGCTAAATTTCAGTTTATAATGGGTTGAGCTGGGCTCTGTGATTTGTGGTTGTGCAGGTCTGATCCCTTTCGAACTCTCAGGCTTCCTGTTCGGGTTTGGTAGACCCTACACAATCACATGTAAGCTGTCTGTTTGGTACAAGCTTATTAATAAGCTTGATTTACATAATTCTATATGAACAATTGAGTTGGAAAAAGTTTAATTATATTAAATGTAATTGGGCCCAGTTGAGTCTCTGATATCCAACAGATACGATGTGTTGGGCTTCTACTTTCCCTCAATTAGATCTCTTACTTTTAAATTCGAATATGCTCCTCTTTTAAGTGCATGGTGAATTTCATATGGATTTTGAACGTAGATTTTATAAATTAATTCAGGCATTGACCAGAGCACTTGGAGGACAAAATGGAGGATACGGAGGGTGAGTGGAGTTGCAGACCCAGATTTGATGAAATAGATTGGTCATGGCCACTACACGTGTGATTAGTAAATAGACTCACTTTGCCTGTTGGAATTCGGAACTAAGTAAATGGACTCACTTTGGACTGACTTCCCATGCACAAATCTCTATGCACTTAGATGCCGTCTTGTTATGTGGGTCCGAACCCAGAAGACAGAGTTACCTCTCTAGTCTCTCCGCTATTTCATGCCCATTTTCTTACCCTTCCAACCCACTGTCGGCGAGCTCCTATTAGGCATTAGCAAGACCATTCTCACATTAATATAATTGAGTTGAGTGAGATTGGTTGTACACTTACATTGCAGGCACTCGAATCTTTTTTAACTTTGATATTATCGTCCCTTCCAACCACCTTCCAAATGGCCCAAACCAATGTCTCCTACTTTTTATTTTATTCTTTTCCACAGCTGCCCTATGGCTCCAGTCCTTACCATGTCCTCTTTATTTGTTTTAGTCCTCCACATTCTAAGACTCTTCCATTATAAATGCTCCTTTCCTAGCAACTCTAGCTACCCCGAAACTCCCTTTCTCTCTCCCAACACTAGTCTCACCCATGGCTGCATCTTCACTTTCAATTTCTCCAAGAAAGCTCCGTGCAGATCTGTACTCCTATTCGTACCAAAGTGACTCCAATACCCCATTAGTCATTTCTGTTCTTGCTTCTCTGATTGAGAGAACCATGGCTAGAAATGAGAGAATTGCCAAGAACTGTTCTTGGGCATTGTTAACGGACATTAGTACTAGAGTCTTTGATTGTTACGAGACACCGGACATGACAATTCAATCCTATCTTGAGAGAATTTTCCGATACACTCGAGTCGGCTCCTCCGTTTATGTTGTTGCGTATGTTTATATTGATCGGTTTTGCCAAGCCAATCCTGGTTTTAGGATCAGCGCAAGAAATGTGCATAGGCTTCTCATTACAACCATTATGGTGGCTTCTAAATATGTAGACGACATGTACGTGCTGCTCTTTCTCCTCTCTCTCTCTTTTTATTTTCTCTACTTTCTTCTTCTAAAGAAAAGAAAATATCTGAAGGATCTTGCATTTTCTTGTACAGGAATTACAGAAATTCTTATTTTGCAAGAGTTGGGGGATTAACTACAAATGAGCTGAACAATTTGGAACTTGAATTTCTGTTCTTGATGGGTTTCAAATTACATGTGAATGTAAGTGTTTTTGAGAGCTATTGCTGTCATTTAGAAAGGGAAGTGAGCATTGGAGGAGGCTATCACATAGAGAAAACTCTGAGATGTGCAGAGGAAATCAAATCAGGCCAAAATGAAGAGAAGAGATATATTAATCAAATAGCTCGAATTATGCTGTAGATTAAAATTTTGAATTGAGGCCACTATAGAGGAGAGTTAATTCTTGTGTACAGAGTGAAATGTATAAATATGTGATAGTTTGGGCTTTGCTGGTCAATACAGAGTGATGTAATATTTGCTTATTAAAAAAGAAGAAGAAAAGCTTGGGCTTTCCTTGAACTTTTTTCAGTTTCCTCTTGCACAGCTCATAATCATGGAATCATTATTCAAGTTTCTTGGAGTTTGTTGAAGAAGAAAGCAAAAAAACCAACAAGAGGCCACATCTAAAGCATGTATAAAGTGCAAAGGACACCTTGAGATTATTACTTTAGCACGATGTGACTAAAATAAGAGTATACAATATGGAGGCATTACTAGATTAGATTAAATTAAAATGTAATACCAACAGAACAGAAGACAACTAAAGCAGAGGAAGGAGGAAAGAAGCAGGACAACGACAATAAACAAGTTGCTGATTAAAGAAACATACTTGGGTATTGAATTAGATAATTAATTGCATGAAGGATGACATGTTAGTTTTAGGACAAATATCTAATGCCAACCTTAATTATACAAGGGTCTTTGGTTTTAATTAAAACAAAAGTGTCTTCCTTACCTACCAACGAAATCAATTTCTTGAGATTTGGTGCAATGGACATTGCATATTCTGTTTATATATATGAATAAGCAGTAAACTGAAATTAAGACGACAACCCCACATCAATAATGGACAAGTTCACTTAGTATTTTGCATGGCAGATTAGAGATTGGAGAAAGGCAGGCACTTTGTGTGTTCCATGGGTGATATATATTAATTTGCTTAGGAGAGAAGCAGTTTACAGTTTACACCTATATGCATTATTTTTCATGAGCTGATTCTAACCATTTCATAATTATAAAAGAAGATGATGTGATTGAGGAAAAGGAGCAATCCATCTCCCACTACCACTTTTACTTTATGATTTGATGTACGGATTACCCAAATGGTGGAGCCTATAATTGGAGGGTTGCCCCATAAAAACAATAGCAGTTTGCTGTATGTGAAATCTATATAATAGATTAGCTTTCTCATTGGTATTATTCTAATTTGATTTTTCACATTTTAAAGAATTTTTTAGTACGAAATGTTATCGATTATAAGAACATGTAATCTATCTATTTTAGTACAGACCTGTCATCCTTCAACAGCATTTTGATATTTTTATACTTATCATCTATCCACAACTGTTTTTTTTTTTTATTTTTTTATTTTTATTATTATTGAAACATGTTAAAATTAATTTTAATATTCTTTAACTAATATTAAGATAATAACAGAGCAATTTGTTGAAAAAGAAAAATAAAAGATTTATTAAAATAAAGTGTTGTATAGCTTTTAAATCTTTATAACATTTTATTGTATAAATAATATGAAATTGATAAGAATATATTAAAATTTAGAAATTACTAAAAAGATTGTATATAAAAAAAAAAATCAAAATACACAAACATAAATTCATGGGTTTTGGTATATAGAAGTAATGGGCTGTAAAAAAAAATAAAATAAAATGGGCTGGAGTGAGAGGAGGTTAATGACCCACCCAAGAATATAGAGAAATGGGTTTTGGTATGTTCTTTCTCCTAATGAATGATTGCTTCCATTTCTGGAACTCACTCCTTAATCAGTTGCAACTCCTTTGCTTGGTGCAAAATCCATTGAAGTTTTGAACCATCGTTTGTGGGTCTCTGTTCTAAATAGTCTACCAAAAGCAGATTCCATTTGAGAGATTTAGAATTATCATTCAAATTGTGTTTTAGCCAGGTTGCCAAGAAAGACCACTGATCAGGCAATTGTGTGCAGGGAAAAACATATCCATCTGCAATTACTTTTCAGTAATATTATACTAATTAAAATGTTTCCAGTATTAAATTAATCGGGTTAGATTTTATGAAGTGATGAGCACCTGCGCCCTGCAATTGCGAAGCAAGACATGGAAGCTTTGATGTAACAGTAACCAGTGACCATGAACGAGATACTGTTCCTGCGACTGCATCTTCATCTCCTTAACACGCACAATAAGGGAGTTACTACCAAACTAAACTACTCTTCAGAAACCAGCCTGCCTCAAATTTACATTATCAAAACACTCACATTATGACTTGTGTTGATAGATTCTCTCTCAGCAAAGAAAATCCAATAAATTTCATCATAACAGCTAGTTATGAAGCAGCTGCTGCGCCTCAATCAACGTTAATAATCATCCTATTAATGTTTCCAAATCAGGCTAACATCAGATGCAGTGGGTCTCCTTGTGCTTCACCATCAAGCCCTAAAATTACTGCGTACTCGCCAACTAAGCTCTTTACACATCACTATCACTGCTTAAGTTGATTACTAGTTATAACTTTGTGAAAGCTTTAAATCCAAGCTAAACTATGATATAAATTGATTGATTACACTACTCTAATAAAACCCACTCATGGCTTTGCTTTGCTTTGCTTAACCAACAGTCTAATTCTGATTATATTAATAATCTTATTACCAACAGAAGTAAATATATTTAAGCTGAGAGACAAATACAGGAGAAAGAAATCATGAAGGCTAACCTAATAATTATATGGAAGGGAACAAGCAGAGAGAATATTGAAGAATGATCATGTTAAAAATGTCTTATTACAGTTGGAGATAGAGGGATGACATGCAATGGAAATACTAAAAATACTGTAATAGAAAAGGGGCAAATTAGAAAGTAGGAGTTTGGACTGAGATGGATGAAGTGGACTAAACACAACCAGCGAATAAAGAGGGAAGGTTAATGACAAGAATAGTTAAAATAATATACATAATATTTGTGTGGAAAAGGAGCTTGAACCAACCGACACACAAGGAGAAGCATGTGTTAGTTTTCTTGGCTTGGAATTGAAGGGATATGAATAGCTATGGCAGTTAGAAACAACCACTCTCTTTCCTTTCACTTCCTCACTCACTCTCACACACACTCCACGCACGGACCTCCGTTGGTTTCTTTGACCGCCGGCGCCACCACCACCACAAAGTCGTAGAAAAAGTCTCTAACCCACCACTTGTCACCACACTCATTTTAGCTCTTTTTCACACTCTCCCTCCTCCCCGAAAAAACAACCATTACTACATCTAAAAACTAGGACTCCTACTCCTCTTTACCATACAACGCTACAACAACTTTCACTACAAGAACATTAACTCCATCCCTTTTATTTTCCATTCTTAATTTTAATTACCCACTTCATTTACTTTCTTACTTCCTTCATTTTTTTTTTCTTCCCCTTGTCTTTCTTTTTCTCCTTGTATGGCTTTGGTTGTCGATCAACAATCCAACTTCAAGCACTTCTGTAAAATTTGCAAGAAAGGTTTTGGTTGTGGGAGAGCTCTAGGAGGCCACATGAGGGCTCATGGGATTGGGGACGAGAACGCTCACATGGATGATGAAGACCCTGCAAATGACTGGGAAGATAAATTGGGAGGGAATGTGCCCCCTAGCAACAAGCGGATGTATGCATTAAGAACCAACCCTAATCGATTAAAGAGTTGTCGGGTTTGTGAAAATTGTGGCAAAGAATTCTTGTCATGGAAATCCTTTCTTGAACACGGCAAGTGCAGCTCCGAGGATGCCGAGTCTCTTGTGTCCTCTCCAGGATCAGACGGCGAGGACGGCACACCAAGGAGATGCTGCGGTTGGTCTAAAAGGAAAAGATCACTGAGAGCGAAGGTGGGTAATTTTAACTCAAATTGCCCTTCCAGCGAAGAGGAAGATCTAGCAAATTGCCTTATGATGTTATCTAATGCAACATTTGACCCTTCATTAGCGGAACCAGAGGAGTCATGTGCCTCCGCTAGCAAAGAAGAGGAGAGAAGAAATCCGATGAATTTTATAGCTCCGGTGGCTTATAGGGCACCAATGGACAAGGCCAAGGGAGTTGCTAAAGGAATGTTTGAATGCAAAGCATGCAAGAAAGTTTTCAATTCCCATCAAGCATTAGGTGGACATAGAGCTAGCCACAAGAAGGTTAAAGGGTGTTTTGCAGCCCGGCATGATCAAGGACTAGATGATAATCTAGCTGATGAAGATGTTGTTACCCATGAAGAATTCTTTCCAACAAAATCACCGTCAACTTTCCAGTTTGATCACGGTCCAAATGCTCCATTAGCTTCTACTTCAAAAAGGAAATCCAAAGTCCATGAATGCTCCATATGTCATCGTGTTTTTTCGTCAGGACAGGCTTTAGGTGGACATAAAAGGTGTCACTGGATCACTTCAAATTCACCGGACGCTTCTTCTTTGGCTAAGTTTCATCAGTTCCAAGATCACACCGAGCAAATTCAACAAAGACCCAAGTTTATCAACAATCCTGAGACGCTTGATCTCACGCTTGATCTGAATCTTCCTGCTGCGGCTGATGAGAAAAAAGGAGTCCGGCGGGAACCTGCTGCAAACGAACCTAGATTAGAAGGGATTTATTTACAAACTTGGATAGGGTTTGAAGCAGAAGAAAAGGATGAAAAGCACAACCACAGTCACCGACACCATCAAAACAACGATGAGGACGACAATAATAACACCACCAACAACAATAACACTAATTGTAATGGTTCAATGCGGAATGTGGATAATGAAGCAGACAGTAAGGTGAAGTTAGCAAAGCTTAGCGAATTAAAAGATATGAACATGAACGGAAGCTCATCTCCATGGTTGCAGGTAGGAATTGGATCAACTACTGATGTGAGCGCTAACCCATAAACAAAATTTTTGTGAAGCGATATATATATGTGAAGGTGTCTTCTCTCATTTTTCTCTTTTTCACTTGAAATTTTTTTCAATTTGTGCATTTTTGTATTTAAAAACTGTAATTACAGACTCACCAACAGATTCATAACTATAATTCTACACCATTTTACTGTAACTTCTTTTTTTTAGTAGAAATTCCCATTAAAAATTATTTGCTCAGGGAAAATATTTTGAATAAACAAATATATTCTTGATCATTCAGATCAATGGGAGTATTTTGGTTTTACCATTGTTTGTGTTTGCCCTCTCTCTCTTATGAATTTAATCAAAGGTGCATGTGCTTCAAAATCAAGATTGTGAATTCATAGTGGCTAGAGGAGGGAGTAGATATTAAGTTGATTGATAAGATGGAGATTGCCTCTGCTTCTACCAAGACTTAGATATCAATGTATATATAAGCATTTGATGTTTAAAGTGGATGAAATGTCAACATAAAATAATTATCAAGTGGTTGATAATTTGACGCAGATATGCAATCCTAATTCACTTATTTAGTACGTAATATTACATTATGCTTTGAATAAATTATATGGGGCAGCTTGGAAATTAAAGGGAATTAATATGTGAGTCATATATATATATATATTGGTGGGGATTTTATGGAGAAAGTAGGGCAGGAAAAGCGTCACAGCCTTCCCTTATCTTCCAGTAGAATCCTCATATAAAGTGCCTCCCACTACAACTTTGACTATGCAAATTTAATTAATAATATCTTCTTTAATACCTCATACTCACAGTATCATTGATACCAAATTTCCATACTAATTAACAGATCGAGTTAAGGTCATTTGATAGATATATATATATATATATATATATGGCTGTTGGCAGCACTTCCAATGTTCTCTCAACAACTATTCTATACTTTACAGACACACAGAAAGAGGGAAGTGGCTGAGGTTTAGCTTCTAGGGTTTAAGAATAAGTTTCATAGGTTTAATTCCATCATGAAATCCACAACCCAAGCTTTGGGGTCAAATCTTTCTTTTTTTCCCATCATATATTATATAGTAGCTTTCCCATTACACTGGTAAGTTTTTTTTAGATAATATAGTAAGAGGTAATTGATTATCTCAAAAGAGCGTTTTATAGAAACATATATACATACATGCTACAGCAGAAGTTGAAGTGGTGTTCCTGTGATTATGAGGAAAAAAAGAAAAGAAAAAAAGGATGAAGCTTGGAAGGGTCAGCCGCTAGCAGTTGCGTTCCATGAATGATCTCAATCGGGTTTCTCCCTTTCTTCTTTGAGCTGAGTCACTAATCACTAAGCACAAATAATAAAAGTGCAGGAAACCCCATGAAATGAATGCTTTATCGTTTCTAATAGGGAGAACTCAAGTGGTCGTCTCCAATATGCATGTATACAGACATGCACTACTTCAAGTTCAAGCCCAACCTAAGTGGGAGCTGAGTCACTTTCTTTGTTCTTTGACATTGAGCAGAAGAAGCATCGAGAAACTGTTATTAGTGTCCTATATAAAGAGATTCAGAGGTAAGTCATATATGTATAAAAAACGAAAGGATGATCTTGGTGAAGATGGAGAGGGTATAGGTCATTTTTTTTTGCTTTTTTTGGCATGTACTAGTATACGTGAGACGATCAGCTATTTTCAGCCTGAACTTGTCCATATATATATATAAGTATACAGTGACGATTTAAAAAGATATTATCAAACGAATCAGAAGGATTTTTAGAGTTGGTTTTGAAGACACTAGGGAACTTAAACGTATACATGCTAACCATTTTTTTTTAATTTGGTTAAATGTCATTAGGATATGTGAAACCTGCTTTTGATAAATGAGAATAAAAGATGCATCCCATATCTAGGTAATTAAAGACATAATCATATGTTTAAAATCATGATTTAAATCATTAAAATGTGATCAATAAATTCTTTTTTATAAAATATATTTGAGCCTTTGGGTGAAATGATATGCAAAAGTAACGATGATGAGAATTAGAAGAAGAAGTGCAAAAGAAAAACGTGGTTTACCAATTAAACACAAATACTAAGGAGAAGTATGGACAATCTTTTTAAAGATTTTATTTTAGAAATTGAAATAAAAAAAGAAGAAGAGTTTGAAAAGGAAAATGGAAAGCAGTAAGGAGTGAGGAGTGGGTCTACCAACTCCTAACAAAACGGCATTTAGTGGATGAAACTCCTTTCTCTAAGGAATGATAGGAGAGGAGGTTACTTCCCTACTCATTTCCCCACCCTTCATTTCTACTAAAGATCCTTTTTTAAAGCTAACTATTTTTACTAAAATGTACCCTAATCTCACCGTCAAATAATACTTCACACGATCATCCTCCTCCGCCCTTTCTAAGTGGTGCATGGAACGTGGACGGTGTTGGTGAGTTGATTTTATGATGTCTCAGCAAAGGGAAATTAAACACTTGTAGGGGGGTGGGGTGGGGTCTGTCTTCTGGGGGTGCTTCGTCGTTACAACAAACCCCAGCAGTTTTCTTGACTTGTACAAGTAAGCCACCGGTAACCTCCTATTCATTTTTCCCATCATTAATTCAAGAATACATAACTTTTTTTTTTTATTTAAGGGATAAAATGGGAAAGAAAAAGAGAGTTCAAACTAAACATGAAAAAGAATGGCTGTGAAACGGGGCATCGCATGTTACATTTCATGCACACGCTTTTATTTTCTTAATTGTATTTCTTGCCGTTTTTAAAGAAAATTTATTACTCTGAAATCGAAATTTTTTTTTTTTTAGATTCTTGGTTTATTTATTTTCTATAAATATTTATTTTAACCTCCCGTATATATCTCTTGGTGGAGGAATGCTTGTCGCCTACTCATTTTGGTTTCCACTCTCTCACAGCTTCTTTAAAACTCTTTTTCCAGAGAGAAAGGAAAAAAAGAAAAAAGAGAAATCCAGAGCTCACAACTCACTTCTTTCTGGGTAAATGGAGAGACACAGATGTAAGCTCTGCTTTAAGAGCTTTTCTAATGGAAGAGCTTTGGGTGGTCACATGCGGTCTCATATGTTGAATCTCCCAATTCCTCCAAAACCAGAAGAAGAAGAAGCCCCACCCATTCAGCTCGCTGAAGACACCGAATCAGCTTCATCTTCTTCTTCTTCTTCTTCTTCAGAGGATGACGAGGGAGAAGAAAAGGGTCTCTCTTACGGATTAAGGGAGAACCCCAAGAGAAGTATTAGATTGGTAGATCCTGAATTCTCTTTTGCTGTGGATGCTGCGTCTGTTGTTCTTCAGGACAGAGAAAGCGAGACTGAATCGTCCAAGAACCCAACTCGGAGACGTTCTAAACGGACCCGGAATTTGTTAGAGCATCAATATCATCACCAACAACAAAGACAAGAGCAAGACAACAACATAAAGAAGCTTAATTTTAACAAATTCATTAAGGCCGAGTCGTGGGCTGAGCCTGAACCCGTGAGTTCAATCTCCGACACTACTACAGAGGAAGATGTCGCTTTCTGTCTTATGATGCTTTCAAGGGACAAATGGAAGAGAATGGAACAACAGAACCAACGAGAACAAGATGAGGAAGCAGAAACGGAAAAGTCCATTGACGAAACAGATGAATCGGAGGAGTTCAAATCTTGCAAGGCAAGAAGTAAAGGAAAATACAGGTGCGAAACATGTAAGAAAGTATTTAAATCTTATCAAGCTTTGGGAGGACACAGGGCGAGTCACAAGAAACTCAAACTTTATACATCAGCTAAAGAAGCAAATTTGGAGCCAGAAAATGCAGGAACTTCAACTTCTGCGGCAGAGAAGAAAGTTCATGAATGTCCATATTGTTTCAGAGTGTTTTCATCTGGGCAAGCTCTGGGTGGTCACAAGAGAACTCATGTAGCTGGTGGAGCAGCAACCCCTGCTAGAAGTTCTTCAAAGATCGAAGACAACTTGAGCTTAATAGATCTTAATCTACCAGCACCAATTGATGATGATGATCATAGCCAAATCGAGCTATCTGCGGTATCCGATGCAGAATTCGTCAACCACATCAAGAGGTGAGTGTTTGCTTACTCTGCTTTGATATTCGAAAAAGAAGGTTCGATTCAAAAGTTTTTCTTTTTTTTTTTTTTAAAAAAAAAGAAGAAGAAGCTTTTTGGCTACTTTTGCGTTTTTGGGGATCTAAAATCAAGCGAATTTGTTAGTTTGAATTAAATTATATGGCTCCTATTAATTTATCTATAGACAATCTTCGTTGAGATTCTGACTGTAATTTCTGTCTTTTGTCCTTGTACCTATAACAAGCTGAGTTAGAACAATCCACGAATATATATATATCAACTTAAAATGCAAGAATTAAATAAACAATTTAGAATTTCTGGGTTCTCCTTCTTTGAGAGAGAAAAGAAAAAGAAAACAAAGAGCTTTGATCAGTAATGAAAAGCTTGAAGGTTCCAGCTGGTGTAGCTAAGTAGGTCGTTTTCTGTAGTTGTTAAAAATAGTAAATTCAAAAACCGTGTAATTATATTAATAGAAACCACCTTTCCGTTTCCGTTTCCAATGGCATTGTACGAAGAAGCTCCCCTGTTTGCAATCTGTTTCCAGGCAAAGATACCTTCTTCTTTCTTTTTATCTCAGCATTTTCTTGCTTCTCCTCTGCTTTCTCAGCTTTAGTTCTCTACGATATCAAATAGATACAGATCTGCTCCACCAGCCGAAGAGAGAAATAGCATTTAATTACACTGATTAAATTAATACTTTTTCCATGTGTTGGAAATCTGAAAAAGCCTGGTAACCAGAAAAAGGCCAAATCCTCCCTTTCTCTCTCTATATATATATATTCGTGATTAAAGCTTTCTCTCCAAATCATTTGAAGTTTATTGCTCTTCCAAAATTAAAAAAAAAAAAAGAAAAAAAAAAAAAGGATGATCAGCTACTAAACAATTTCCATTTTTATGTAATTATTTTAGTTAATTAAAAGCATGTTTGTTTATTTTTATTATATATATATTTTTTTATGTTGAAACTATTTTGTATTGATATATATATAAAGCTCCAATCCCTAAGGGAAACATACAGATCCTAGAATTTGATAACATGGCTTCGTGCATGAGAGTCCCGACCTCCCATGCAACATGGCTCTGATCCATACATTTAATAAATATACATATTGGAATTTCTTTGTCATGTTATTGCTCATTCAAAAAAAATATTACATATTTTTAATCTAAAAAATTAAATTAAATATAATATATATATATTAATGATGATAAAAGTAATAAAATAATGAACTGTTTTTTTAAACCTTTGAAATATTTCAAAAGGGGTTTGAAGATTATTATATTATTAATGCATTTGACCATCTAATCTTGTATATATATATATGTATGTATACGTATTAGGTACAAAGTTAATTATCAAACTCATATTCTCGTCCTTAACCATACGAGATAATGGAATGGATTTGAAGTTGAAATGAATAAGTACCCCTTTGCTTGATTCTTTTCTTTGCCCAAATATCCTCTCGAAGAAGACCCTTTTTCTATGGGACTTTATGAAACCATTCTAGGAAAAGTAAATTCATCACTTCTCACTTTTGTCCATCATCTTCTTCTTATTCCCTCACTATTTTAAGATGCTTCTTATCTTTAATGCTCACCTAACACACATCACCATCTCTCTCTCTCTCTCTCTCAAATTGCATTCTTTTGAATTATCAAATTACTGATTTTAATAAAGAAAGAAAAATGGGAAGGATGGCACAACACAGCTTGGGTTGGCCTTTATAGTGGAGACGTTGAAGGTCAGATGAGTCGGTGCAATCAAAGGGTAAGGTTATGACTTGTGAGAGTGAGTGCCGGTTGAACTGTTGGATATTTCTTGAAACAAACAAAATACCCCCTTAATTTGCCGGCTTATAGACTTTAAGAACCCCCAACCCCCAGAAGAAAGTGTCAGCAATGTCATCATTATCATTATCATCATCTAAATCACTTTTAACTTACTCTCCTCTTGTGATTCTCAATACTATTTTTCATTACTTACTCTCTGCAACACAAAGCAAGAAGAAAACAAAAATCATATAGTTTTGCAATTGTCGTGGTGTATTATACTTCATGTCCTTGCAACAACCTTTAATTATTGTAGATTTAGAAAGTAAGACGTGTGATGAGATTTAAGTGAATTTTATAATAAATCAAGTTTAGAGAGAGAGAAAAAAATTTCCCATTGATTTTCTATTGCAGAAGGATTTCCATTACACCTAACATGTGAGCAAGCCCCAACTGCCAAACCTAAGAAAATCTGTAGCCTTTGGAATTGGGATAGAACGTAGCTACTATGTAAGTGAACACAACAAGACAACGTGCATAATTGCTTGTCAGGAATAAAAATAAAAAAGGAGTGATATTAAATTGAATGATTTTCTCAGCAAGCAAACAAGAATTAGAACTCCAAGGGCTTGGGTCGTATTGTGTCCTATATAACCCAAAAAAAAAAAACGACTGGTCACCCACCCACTTGGGGCATGGAAGACAACTTATCCTGAACTAAAAGCATTTTCCTTAGAGGATTGCGTTGTTAAACACATGTTTTGTTTCGTTTTCCTTGTCTAATTTTATCATTTGTTTTGTGGGGATTACCTACGATTTACGCCACTGAGAAGCCATGATTCCATTCACCTGCCCTTCCTCCCAAGTCATAGACATTCAAAAAAAGCCACTGCCAAGCACTAGCAGCAGTAGTGGGTGGTGGGTGGTGGGTGGTGGCCTTTGTGTCTCACATGTGAACTCCAAGCTGCTTGTTCACGGCAGCTGATCCGCTTTGGTTAATTTTACTCTTGTCCTTCACAGATATTGGTCCCATTATAAAATGTTGCCAATCCTAGCTTGGTCATGGTATAAGGGCACGTGTAGGAAGTGTGACACGGGAAGCTGGAAATCTTTGATTAATTTTATTAGTTCTGTGGTTCTCTTCTCTGATGAAGCCGCTTTTACTTGTTCATTTTCCCATATTTTTATTATTTTTAATTTAATAAAAAGTAATTTGATTTTTTATAAAAATATTTTTCTTAATAAGATCGTTAATCTTATTTATAAACATTCCTCAGATGGGCCAGCCCTTTAAATTTGAGGCAGAAACTAAGAATGAGGTGGCTGTAGTTTAGTGGTAAGAATTCCACGTTGTGGCCGTGGAGACCTGGGCTCGAATCCCAGCAGCCACATACATTTCCTTTTTTGCCGCTATGTGGGGGTAAAATTACATTTCCATTAAGCTGAAAGGCTTTTTAGAAAATAATGAATTTTTCAATTTAAACTTAGAAAAATATATTTGTTAATTATAAATCTAACAGATGAAAAAATTGTTAACAAGTAATAATATTATTAAAATTTGAGATTACTAATTCAATGAATAATGGTAGGGGAGAAATGGCTCTTAAAATAGATACTTGTAAGGCCGATCATCGAGTTAACTGGGGTATTTGGCATTTGCAGGATTTGTTGTTAAAAATGGTCATTGATCAGCAGTGGATTGTGATGTGCGTAACGTCAAGTGTCGTATATATGATTGTGAATGGGGAGATAGGCTCTGTTTTTCCATCCTGAGGTCTTCAATGTCGTATCATGTGATTGTGAATATGGGGAAGGTAAGCCCTATTACAACATCCTGAGGTCTTAGGCAGCAGACCCATTGTCTCCTTATTTGCATATATCATGTGTCGAGGAGCTCTCGGCTTTGTTAGTGGGGGCAGAAGCTAGCTTGAGGAGAGATGCATGGGGTTGGCATTTGTAGGAGGACCCCTCCTCAACTGTCACATTCTTGTTTGTTAATAATAGTTTTTTTTTTTTTTATTGTTTCAGAGCAAATGAGATGGAGAGTGAGGCGGTGAAAGAATGATTGGAGGTTTATGAGAAAGTATCATGCTAGGCGGTTAATTTATATCAAAAGACAGGTCAAATGAATATTCCATTGTTCTCATGGGAAATGTTAGCTATTAGTAAAGACAAAGGAGGACTTGGTTTTTGGGATTGGTGCTGTTTCAATGTTGCTTATGATAAAGGGGGATAGTTTCTAAAACTGGGTATCGGGTTGTAAGAGAGAATTTTCCCTGGAGGGCTTGCAGACATATTTTGCCATCACGGATGCGGTTGATCGCCCGGGAGTGTTAAGGTGGATCCTGAATGGATGAGGATTCGTGGTGGGCAGAAGGATAGTGTTCATGCGTTGTAGTTATATATCCTTTAGCTGTGGCTTGTTGGGATTTGATGGGATTGACTGTGTCGGATAAAAAGTTTGGTTCCTTAGGAGAGTTTTTCTTCACTTTGTTTTGATTATCCTGAGTCAATGAATGTTTCTGTGATTGCAGCTGTAGCTGCCGAAATTAGCACCTGTGGAGTCAAAGACTGTTTCTCGGACAGCAGACAGTGGTTATGGTCTTAATATTTTGCATGGTCGGGTGAAGGCTCGAGAGTCTCGATGGGAAGCGTCAAGCGGGGATGAAAGGCGTGCAGTGCAGGATTGATTGGTCAAGCCGCAAAGTGGGGTGGTGAAGTGTGTTATAGATGCCACTGTATGCTACTAGAAGGGTGGTTTAATAGCAGCTTGTACGGGCTGGATGTATGGGTTGTGTTCTCCAAGAGTGGAGTATCGCAGGGTGGTTGTGGAGATGGATTCGCAGGTGTTTTATGTAAAGAATATTTTTTTGTGTTTAATATTATTGATAATTGTATTACAATATATAATCTGTACATAGAGCTAATCTAGGAATAAAGATGGTGACTCCCTTTAATTTGGGAATCAGCTATAAACACAGGTTATTTCTTTCCTTCTCTATTTTATTTTCTACATTATGCAGTACAGCCGGAGGACGAATTTCCCTAAAAGCTGGGTGCCAAGATTAGCTAACAGCGCAGCTCATCTGTTGGCTAGGCTTTCTTGTTTAATTGTTGATGAGACGATTTTAATATCAATCAGTTAAAGTTCATTTGTCAATTATATTTTACATAAATATTAATTTTATCTAATAATAGTTATTTATTTATTTATTATTATTATTTATTTATAATAGGATATAAGAAAAGCTGAAATATTAAAGTATTTGAGTTGGGATATACGTGGTAATTTCCCTGCCAGTTGACGCCAAGTCTACCCTCAAACGCATTAAAGAGATTTGCAGTGCCTATGGAGATTTCAGTGTGCTATGTGCATTAATAAATTAAGAATAGGAACAGAAGAGAAAGATGTATATAAGGGTTAGAGAGCAATGCATAGATGGGTAAGCGCCTGCTGAGTGTCGATATTACCAGATCGTCCTACAGCAGAGAAAATTAAAATTAATTCTCAAAGGATAATCCTGCTGAAGAAAATGTCATTTGACGTCCAGGTCAATGATGTCCATATTACCCAAGAAAGGTTCCTATATATCTACTACATCTTGTGTTCTCCATCGCTTCAAATATTTTCCATGTGTTGAGATTTTCATGCTTGTTCTCCTTGTAGATACTGATTAAATCATCTTTAAACACACTTAACCTAGCTATATATCTTGTTCTGTTGGACGATTTGGTTTCTTTCCTGTTTGCTCTGCATGTTCTGAAGCATTTCCCTTTTTTCTGTTTTGGTTATGCAAGTGATCATCATGGGCTCAGTTCCTCCACTGCCATCCACGCCGCCGTAGGCTCTCTCATTATTTTGCTTGTGACTTTAGTGCAACTCAAATTTCCAGAAAAACATAATTCTCCATTCGAATCACACCCAGCCATCATGGTTCTTTTCGGTGTGGCTGCGTTCATCTACACTGTATCATATATATCTTTAGTAATCCTAATCCAGAAAAGCCTCGAAACAAGTTACGTTGTTCCCATATTGAAACACATTTCTCTGGTTTCTGGAACGCTTGCCTGCGACTCACTCCTCCTGATCCTTTCCCCTCCATTTGGATACTTTGTTTTTGCGTTATGTGCACTCCTAACTCTAAGAATATTAATTCGATACTACCACTTGATTCTCCAGTTGCTCTATGATGGAGCACATCTAGCATATGAAGCAGTAGCAAGCGACTACGCGTCCCTGGTCCGGTTACTCCATCAGCTATACAACAATACAATACAGGTTTGGTCCCCTTTAATTCCCCCATTTGGTTTATCAGTCAGCTTCTCAGGTGTTTAACTTCGTATGCGAGGAGCTAAACTATGTAAGTCGATCAATATTTCAGCGCAATTCGATTGGGCAACAAGCAGCAGGCGGCGGCGGAAGTGAAGGTGGTCGTGAAACGGCACTCAGTGTCTGAGTGGTCTCTGATAGCGATAGTTGATTGATTCTTCTTGTAAAGCATGAATATAAAAAAGTAAGGAAAGCACAAGGAAGCTGAAGTGTTTATAAAAAGGAAAAGGAAAAAGTGTTGCGCAGAATCTCCAGAATCTCTTTGCATGCTATATATATCTAATGCATATATTTTTGATATTCATTTGCATGGCATCGGGAGCATTCTTTACATTTTAAGAATATATATTTTATATTTGAGGTGAGATGACGAGAGTTTCTTTTTTCTTAATCAGAAGTTTTGAATTCAAATTCTAAGTAACAAATAACTTCAAAATTTGAGAGAGAGAACTCAATGAGAAAAAAAAAAAACCATGAATTTTAGTTTTGAGGTGAAAAAATAAAAATAAAAAGCTCTAGAAGCAGAAGAATGTAAGTGTGAAGAGCACTAATGGTGTTGATCTTGATGAGTATAAAACTTGTCATGAATATATGCAAATCAGTTAAATGAAAAAAAGACAAGAATTAAATATGATTTAGTATTGATCACTGCATGTATCCACCACCAAATTAATCCAAGCCAGCAATTCCCACTAGTTATATGTTGGCTTCTTCGCTCATACGTCTACTTCATTTACTTTGCTTTAGTATCAGCAAACCACATTAATTGTAACCTCTCTCTCATCTTGGATCCAACTCGTCCACCTCATCAACCTTTTTGTCTTGATCTTCAATTCATCTGCCTTTTTGTCTTCATCTTCCATATTAATCTGCCTTATTGTTGTAAAGGCGGATTGAGATAGATACCCAGAAACAATTTATATAATATTTTCATTTATTATCAAAGGAAAGGTTTATGGAAATGAGGATGATATGGGCCCAACAGTAAAACAATTATATTCTATATATATGCTAATAAAAATGAATTGTTACAACAAATGAGATATTCATAAAGTAAATTTAGTAGTGAAATTTTATAAACAACGGGGAAGTAATGGTGGCTACACAGGTGGAGGATTTGGGTCCTCAGATAAAGCGCGACTAGTAAGAGTCTTGAGCAGGTTGAATGTGTAGAAAGCATCATCACGCAACAACATGAACCACTCCTCGTAGGAGGCATATGCTGCTATCACCAAGCAACAGAACCAAATGGCAAAAATGGGTCAAGCCAAGCCATGGTTCCAGAATCAATACAAGCAAAATATTAGCAAGAGCTCCAAGAAACTTGCTCAACTTTCCAACAATTGCATGGTGATTGGAGTTGTGAATTAGGAGTCTAATTTCCTCCATCAAAGTTAGGACATAGGTTATAACAGCCACGTAGAATGCCACAATCTCACCTTTAAGTGCTGATTTCGATGATGATTCTTATTGGAATTTTATTGGTAACAAACCACATAATACCATCCGTAATCAGAGAAAAAACAACTCCATGAAAGGCATTGACTAGATATAGAGCTTCCCCGTTTATGCTGTCATTCAAACCAAATATAATGTTAGAACAAGCTTACCCTACGCAAATTTCTGGACCCAATTATACATTTTATACTGTCAGATACGTCAAGATTAAAAAAAAGAAGACCTTGCTGGATTGGGTTGGGACGAAAGCATCAACTAAATATAACTCTCCAATTCAATGGGCCCAAGGCTTGGCCTGGCTTCCAAAAATTAAACATATAGTTTTTGTTTCAAATCAACATCAAATTAAAACTAGATTGAAATTAATCAATTGGAAATTGAATTTTTCCCTTGTTCAAAAAAAAAAAAAAGGTCATTGGGTTTTACTAAAATCAAATTAAATTGAAAATCAAAACGGGGTACCGAATTTTTTTTTTTTTTTTAAATCAGTCTGGTTTATTTTCCTAAGCTACAAATAAATCCATTCGATTCTAGTTACAGCCTGAACCAAACAATGTCCAGGGCGCCGAGTTGAGCCAGAGGCTCAAAATGAGGATACAACGTCGTCTGTCCCTGAAATAACTGTAAAAAGAGAAATGAAATGTTGGCGCCAGTGGAGGCTTTCAACTCAGTTCTTCTTGGTTGCCTCATCAGCTCTTGATCCGGAAACCGGCCATAGTTGGGCATCTTCTACGATTCAAATTATGAACTGGAAATGGTAGAGGGATTTGATCATAATTTGTGATAATGTGTGCGTTTGTGATTGTGTTCTAAGGTGATCGCATAGGAGTTGCAGGATGACTTGGATTCATGAAGAAGAAGAAGAAGATCAACTTCGCATTGTTAAAGACTCGCAACTCTCTCTCCATGTATATATATATATATATATATATATATATATATGCATAATGAAGAGTAAGAAATACTAAAAACAAGAAAATTAAGATAGATTTATATAACAGACCTTCCATTGAAGAAAGATGCCCTGTGGTTGACAGTCACAGCCATGGTTTCTTCTTTTCCCTGTGTTTTGTTTTAGAGGATGTGGGAATGGGTGAAGTGGTTAAATAGAGAGAGGAAGGCAAGGCAAAGGCAAGGCAAGCTTAAAAATACAAGACGTCCAAAATATTTTTAAATACGTATTATAAAAAAAGTTGGGTAAATTCTATTCAAATCTTTCTATCACGTGCGAAAATAGAAAATGAATTTGTCCTTTTTTAATTAAAATATAATCTGATGTTGAAAATAAAATAAAATAATTTTCAAAATGCAAAATCCAAATAATAATAATATAAAAGTAATTAAACGCAAACCTGAGATCCAACTAAACAACAACTTAATCTGTCCCATGCTCTCACAGTCTCTCTCAGTCTTTGTCCCGCCGATCTTATCGAAATGAGTACACTCCACCTTCTTAGCGTCGAGCCTCAGGAGCTCCAATTTCCATGTAAGCTTCTTCACAACTAAGTTCTGCCCACCTGACTTTCTGCTTCTCTCTGTTTTCAGTTTCTTATTTCGCTTTTCCTGTTTCGATTTTTTTCCCTTCTAAATTCGTCCTTTCTTTTCCGCTCCTGAACAAGTTGAGTTGAGGAAGCAAATCTCTTGTTCCCTGCAGCTGTTGAACAATAGCGACAATTATGTGGCTTTCAAGGTAATTTGATCTTAATTTCAATTTTTTTTCTAATCGTTAATTGCAATCCTCCCCTTTATCTTCTTTATTTTTTTAATTTTCATTGAGTTCTTGTGCCCTAGAATCTTGTAGTTTTCATTTTGCTGGTAATTTTAGGTTAAGACGACGAATCCAAAAAAGTACTGTGTTAGGCCTAATACTGGGGTTGTGTCGCCAAGGTCCACTTGTGATGTTATAGGTCTTTTCTCTCTCCCTCCTTTTCCAATACCTCATTGTGTTTTACTGATCTATGATGGTCACTCTTCTGTGTTAAGTTATCTGGTGATTGATTGTCAATTTACTTAAATCAGTTACAATGCAAGCCCAAAAGGAGGCGCCTCCTGATATGCAATGCAAGGACAAGTTTTTACTTCAGGGCGTAGTTGCAAATTCTGGAGCAACAGCAAATGATGTCAATGCAGAGATGGTAATAATACACGTGCTCTTTTATCCCTTTCTTTTTGGGTCCAGTCAACTGAATTCATGGTTTGCACTAATGGATTTTTGCTATTTTCTTAATCTTAGTTCAATAAAGAGGCAGGGCATCATGTTGAAGAGTGCAAATTAATGGTTGTTTATGTTGCTCCTCCTAGACCACCATCACCTGTTCGAGAAGGATCAGAAGAAGGTTCTTCCCCCAGAGCTTCTGTTTCCGAAGATGGGAATCTGAGTGCGTCCGAACGTTCAGTTGTGAGTGTTTATGTCTATGTTCTTGAATCATTTAGTTTATGCTTTGATCGTTATGTTTTTGCTTGTACACTTCAGTAGATTTTGTTGTAACTATGGAACTGGCGACTGTAGGTTTCAAGAACTAATGTTGAGAGACACGAGCCTCAAGATAACTCATTTGAGGTTTTTTTTTTTTTAATTTTTTCTTGGTTTCACTATATCAAATCTTGGAGTCCTCTATAGTTAGACAGAAAAACTATTTAATGATAAAACTGTTATTCGCACTTGTGTTGGATTCATTTCTTCTTCTTCTTTTTTTTTTTTTTGCTTTGTCTTGTAAGTGCATCCATTTCTGAAAGGAAATACATGTATTTCTGGATAGTTCATGGTATGATGAGTGATCTGATATTGCCAATTTTCACACACATGTACAGGAAAAGGTCTCTCGTATTTACTCTTTTGACAGCATTTCTTGCTACTAAACCATTATTGCATATTACATTTTTACTGAAATCTTTATAAATATATATGTTTTTTCAATTCTTAAACGGATTTATTGGAATTTCTGAAAAATTGGTCAACTTTTTCTCAACTTGTACCAAAAGGTGATATACCCTCACCTTAGGGGCCCCCATACCCCGGCTCGACAGGATTGTGGAGGGTTAAATCACGGTGACCCAGTGATAGTCAAGTGGGAGGCCTTTAACTCGGTGCCCACAAGGAGGCCACCCACACAGGTGAAACTCCCACTCTGCGGCTGCCGAGAATCGAACCTTGGACCTTGTACCAACTCTGCCACTTGCTTACCAATAAGTTAAGCCCGTGCGGGCAACTTTTTCTCTACTGGTTTGGTAATTAGGTAGTCCTGTACCCTATTAGAATCTGGTTACTTTTGCCATTAGTTGTTTGGGCAATTTTACTGTGGCCATCACATCTATTGATTTTATCAACCATTATATGATTATTGGCCTGCACAGCCAGGATCTGGCCATTAGTATGGACCATCCAGCACCATTTTAATGGCATTAGTAAGGGCTGAGACCTTCAAATTTGCCAGGTTTTGAGGCATATCATTGATGAGCTATTGTGTCAATGATAATTTGTATTTCTTTTAAGGTAGTTGGCAATGTAATCTGTTATCTCGTTCCTGTGTTCTTATCATTGCAATTACATGGAAAACATTTTTATAGGAAACATCTTATGGTCTAGCAAATATTGATGCTGATCTCGCAAACATTTGAATGAACTTGATAGATTATTGTGCTATTGTAGAGTTACTTGCTCTTTTACTTGGAGTAATTTTCAGGAAAGGACTCTTATTTCCAAGCTGACTGAGGAGAAAAATTCTGCTGTTCAGCAAAACAAGAAGCTTCAACAAGAACTGGTAAGGCACTTGTTATTATGAGCGGCTTTGTGCTGTTATGTTACTAAAACAATTATCGATCTTTTGCCGGATAAAACTAGAGAAATTTGATCTCTAAATAAAAATATAATTGCAAATGCTGAAGACAAGTTATACAGTTCCTTTGCTTCCATTAAGAAATTCATTAAATGGCTTTTACTGATCTTGGATACATGAGTTATTTTTCACTAGTAAATATTTAGGGAAGATCTTGTAGAGGAAAAAGTAATATACCTGCGAGTTTGACTGAAACAGGGCTTAAGCGACGCCTGGCTGTTTTTGATATTAATATTTGCTTTTAATTTAACATTTATGAAGAGAGATAAGTGACATTTTTACGGAGCTAAATGGAGAAAGATGATGTTTATAGCAGACCCCAACTAGCTTGGGATTAGGACTTCGTTATTGTTATTGTTTTGTTGTTGGAGAGAGATAACTAAATTGTGGCTTCACAGCTCAACAATGCTACAAAAATTTAATGTGGTTATTCTATTATATATATATATATATATTAAAAGATAACAGCTATGCTAAATTAACATTTAGCTGTTCTTTCGCAATAATTTTACTTTCCTCTAAATTCACCAAATTGTGATAATGGTGCGTCTTTTGATGACATAAGAAAAAAAAAATATTACAGCACAAATATCATTGATAGAATCATTAGCAGCCAATTTTAAAACTAAACGCCTGCACAATTTCAATGCAGGAGATTTTGAATCGTCAATCCAGAAGTGGCGGTGGTGTCCCATTTATATACTTAATTGTTGTTGGTTTGATTGGCATCATTTTGGGATACCTCATGAAAGGGACATGACACAAAGGAATTGCCTGTCAACGATTGTTTGACATCGTTGCTGAAGAATTTGAATGTGGAATGTTAAGTTTTTATTTGTTGGTCTATGATGACCAATGTCAAATGGGATTGGTAATATGAAATCTTTGTTCACAGTATTTATGTTACCAGCTGTTGATGATGGTAAGAAGCTCAGAAGATTTAGTAGGTTTCTGTAACTAGTCCAAGCTCATGGTGCGATGGAAATTATTAATGAATATTCCCTCCTCAACGCCCTCTCATCCGTATTTGTCCACGTATAAAATGTCAATGTTTGTAATTTTGCCTTCCTGTTTCCCGTCGTACGTGTCCACTGTGATGAACGATGGTCATAGGCGCGCGTTCAGGTCAGCTGCGACCTTGTCATTAGGACATTTGGTTGAGAGTGATCATTCCTCTATTTTTAAAAACATATTAGTTAATCCATATTTTTAAAAATATATCAACTAATCTATATCTTTTTTTAATTTCTGTTTTTTTTTTTGTCTTGATTAGTCGTTTAGTATATTTATTGAATTAAACCATTAATAATATAAATAATGGTTTATTTTTAATATTTATAATTATTGAATATAATTATTTAGTTTTTATAATTTTATAAATATTATTTTTAACTGTGATTTCAAAAAAAAAATTAATTAATTGATTTTTTAAATTTTACTTTCCGGATCCAAGTTTGAGGGCGTAAAATTGTCATGTGCTGCCTCAGCGCTCATGTTTCTTGCAAGAGCTGCGAATTGCTGTGTCTTTTAGCAAGACAAGAAGTGTTGTCGAAATGAACACAATTTGGGGAAAAGAGAAAAGGCACGTTAGGGAACAGACAACGATAGTTTGAAGATAAAAATTAATTGCAGATGCAGATTCAAGAGCTGTAGAGGTTTTGGGAAATTCAAGCTATAGTTGGGAGCACCATTAGCATGTGTCAATGGAGCACAACTGAAAGTACTTTTAACAAAATTAAAACAAATGGAGCTTAGATCATAAAACTATGAGCCGAATGTTGTCAATGTGGCAACTCTACTCTACATGAGAGTAGCAGCAAATTTGAGATTCCAGATGAGGTCATCATCGCATTTTTCTTTATTTTTCAGCTTGAACTCAACAACGAATAGGCGATTTTATGGATCTTCATTTTA
The DNA here is from genome assembly GCA_948266635.1 of Cnidoscolus chayamansa. Lineage (NCBI taxonomy): Eukaryota > Viridiplantae > Streptophyta > Magnoliopsida > Malpighiales > Euphorbiaceae > Cnidoscolus > Cnidoscolus chayamansa. The sequence goes on along the minus strand of CAOGCB010552641.1, from coordinate 17,428 downwards.
AATTCAAAAAGTGTGAATTATATTTTTATTTTTTAATAAGTCATAAATTATAATTTAAAAGGTGTATAAATAAAATGTAAAATACCAAACCCATTTTATTTTTTATAGTTCTTAAATGCTATCTTAATTTTGTTTATCTTGTCAATTCATTAATAATAAATTAATCAACAACAAATTATTCAAATATAATAACTCAAACTGAATATAATTTAATTAAAATTAAAATGAATTAATTACTTTTTTAATTATTATAAATCAATTTTATACTTTAAATATAAATTGATAGAAAGAAATATTCTAAAAAAAAGTTTAATCACACTAAAGATGTTTAGACAAGAGCAGAAAAGACGTATCCTACGCATTTACAGCGGCAAACTTGCGCTTCAGTGCCACGTATGCAATAGAAGATCCGAACAACCACATTGATGTCTACAATGTCACGCGCATCCCATGGTGCGTGGGTTGCAGTTCTCCTAGCCCATATCTCGAGGAACCTCCCTATAAAAGGAAAAGCCAGTCGGAAAAAAATTATAAAAAAAAAAAATGTTCTGCTATCCTCAAGAGCACCATTAAAACCACTGTTCTTAAATTACAGAGCTTTTGCGCAACAGAACGCCCTCTCTATCCTCAAGCCCCTGAAATCAATATGCTTTTCAAGTTCAGTTGACCAATTTTCGATTCTTGTTATTGTCTGCTCTCTGTTTTTCCATGGCTTCTTTGGTGGAAATTGGGAGGTACAATTTGATACCACTCTCAGTCGCTTGTCTATGTGCACGCCCCTGCCCTCCTCTGTCCAAGAAAACCCTAATTCTCGCTCAACGATGTTCAAAATTAAATCTTAGGTTGGTCTTGAATGGATCCAAAGCTACGTTTCCTGTAAACGCTAATAGCATTTCAGCGATGCGGCACTTGGTTTCGGCCGTCGCCAGTTCTGAGCCAGATAGACTTGGCCACGAAGACGATAAAGAGGTATGTTTAACTTCATCTTCTTTCATATAACCTCATAATGAATATATTTGGTCCTTACTGTTCATATTATGTTTTGTTATAACAACTAAATTGCGATTTGGGCGTAATTTGACATTCATGATTTAGCCATATTAGAAAGTAGTAAGATTGTTTTTGACATTTCAATTTCAGTTTTGAGTATAAGAAAAATGTGAAATTTCAGTTAGTTTGTTGAAGCGATTGATAAAGATTGTTAACTTGGAATACGATTGCGCTTAATTTAACTCAGTCATGTAGTTAACTTATATTTTTCATTGGTTCCACTGTATGTATTGATAATTGAATGGGATTACTGAAATGGGTTAGTTGTAGGAAGTCAACAAAGGCCATAAATTACCAGGGAAAGAGGAATCTGTTTCGGAACCTCAACAGAAAGGGAGTCAACTGAGAAAAAGAATTGTTTTTGGTCTTGGGATTGGAATTTCTGTTGGAGGCGTCGTCTTGGCTGGAGGATGGGTTTTCACTGTTGCTTTTGCAGCTGCTGTATTTGTTGGTTCACGTGAGTACTTTGAATTGGTTAGAAGTCGTGGAATTGCGTCAGGGATGACACCTCCTCCTCGATATGCATCACGAGTTTGCTCTGTTATATGTGCTATGATGCCTCTAATTACCTTGTAAGCTTGGCAACTTGCTTTATTTTGTCTTGCTTACTCAATTGAGATCCATTGCTACACGACTGTCAACTTTTCTTTCTTATGTTTAAGGATGCATATGATAGCACTTTCTGATTCTATGTTCTAAAACGTTGTCAGGTATTTTGGTCAAATTGACATTCCAGTGACTTTTGCTGCTTTCATTGTTGCAATGTCCCTGCTTCTGCAAAGAGGGAATCCTCGCTTTGCTCAGCTTAGCAGTACTATGTTTGGTTTATTTTATTGTGGCTATCTTCCTAGTTTCTGGGTAAAGCTTCGATGTGGGTTGGCAGCCCCAGCCTTGAATACCAGTAAGAATTTATTTTAAGCATATTGACATTCTTCTCTCATTTCACTTGTAGTTAGCAAATTATAAGTTGTGAGATAATGATGAATTTTGACTGGCCCATTCATGTGATCACACGTGTAAAGATAATAATTCTGCAGTATCATAGTAATGGTTCCTTGGTTATTGAGAGCATGAGTTTAAGTCAATTGTGTGTGAAATATGATATGGATTAATGTATAAGGTTTTACTATCATAACTCAAGCTAACATAAATCCCATTTGTTATAATTATCTTTATCTCTATTTCAATCTTCCTTTAGTTTCCATTGGACCCTCATATGAAGAGATTAAGGATGAGAATCTCATATTCTGTAAATGAAAATATGGTATGATGTTAAATTATGCATGGAGATGTTGGGCTATATTCTACAACGCTGTTTGTTTGAAATGAAAATGAAGTTTGTCCCATTAAATATTGTGTGCTTTTTGTTTGGCAGGAATAGGATCGTCATGGCCTGTTCTTTTGGGGGGCCAAGCTCATTGGACTGTGGGCCTCGTGGCAACCCTGATTTCCTTTAGCAGTATTATAGCTGCTGATACATATGCTTTTATAGGTGGCAAGGTATTTGGACTTTTGAAATACTCAGCAACATATCATGTCTGGTTATCACAATCATGCTTATGCTTATATGTGAGAACATTTGTGTACATTATATTGCCTCCTGCTTTGTATCGTACGCATGTATATATATGTGTCTGTGTGTTTGTATATACATGTATATGCCTCAGCCATTCATTTGCAGAATGTACTGAAGTTATTATTGAAAATTATCCTCCTGATTATTGAGTTTATCATTCATAATAAAAATTTCTTTGCAGTAGTTTCCACTCTAAAGTCTAAAGTATACTGTTTACGTGGTTGCTGGATTGTCGAATTAAGGTGTCCAGTTAAGAAATGATGCATCATACAATCATATTCGTCTTGTCATTCTAATATGTTTTTCATTGTCACTTCATCTTCACTGCATTTTCCTGATTGCCCTAGTGTTGAATAACATGAGAGAGTTTTCCTACAATAATGCAGGCATTTGGAAGGACGCCATTAACTAGTATTAGTCCAAAGAAGACATGGGAAGGGACTATTGCAGGCTTGGGTGGCTGTATAGCAACTTCTGTGATACTATCAAAGCTTTTCTCCTGGCCAACATCGTTGCTAGGGTATCAAATCTCTCTCTTCTGTAGCCTTAAATTGAGTGTAGCCAACATCTTTGCTGAGATATTCAATCTTCTCTGACATGGTCCCAAGTCATTTTAAAATATTCTCTCGCTCCGGCACACCCAAACAGACACGCATTTCTTTTGAATAAACTTTTGTTGTTGAATAATTTGAGGGAGCATTAATATAATCAAGCCTACGGTGAATACAAAATTTACAGATCGTTAACCACTGGAAATGGAGAATAATCAGAAAATATTCTGTCATGTGTTCTACATCTAAAGTATGCAAGAACCCCAATGAGTTTATGAGCAATGTGGGCCAACTAACTGATTAGTTTGTTCTAACCATTTAGCAAAGATTGGTGCAAGCCAATTTGCTCTCATGAACTCTAGACTCCAGTCCATGCAAGTCTTCTAATCTGGAGAAACCTTTTCAATTTCCAAAGTCTTCTAATCTATACCGATGTGCTTTCTCAGGCTTGCTTGAGAGCTGCATTGAATTTGGACATGCATTTTTTTATTGCTTCTTCTGTATACGGGTTCAATACCATTTTAATGTTGTAGTAATATTATGATGTTTTATCTTATTTATGTTTCGCAAGACACAGATACTTTGCCTGCTTGGAATGTTCCTCTAAATAGCTAACAATAGATGCCGAATCGTGCCTAGTGAGTCTAACCATTTATTTTTCTCTCTGTTAATCAATGGAAGATTAAATTCCTTATTTGACATTGAACTAAGCATGTGATTAGTTGAACTTTTAAAGGAAGTTATGTGTTATGATCTGGTAACCTGTTGACATATATAGAGTTGATAATGCTTCTACATTTCACCTATTTAGTTATTAGAAGATAATATTGGAAAGTAATTGTTATAGAATGTAGTATTTGATATGTATTAGGAGACAAATAAGAATTGTAGGTAGTTGAGATATATCAGGAAAGATAGGAGGCAGAACTTGAGTAGGTCATTGGTTTAGGATATATTCTACCTATATATATGTGTACCAATCTCTTCATAATAATCAATAAAACTCTCCTATTCTTTTCAACATGGTATCGGAGCCTAGGGAGTATTTTTTGAAGAGTTATTAAAGTTTCAGTTTCTAGTCCACATCGTTGAATTTTTAGATCGCCCATTTAGGGCGACTAATTTTTGTCACCACCCATCCAAAAAGGTCCGTCTACTGCCGATCAGCCTTCCGCAGGAAATCGACGGTCAAACCTCCGGCGATTGAGTCACAAGTGCCAATAGAAGTTCCGGAGACACTCCCACGCGTTGGCGAGTGAGGGCGCGTGAGCCACTTTCCGATGACCTTCCATCTTCAGCGTCGCCTCCTCAAATCTGGTATGGGTCTGGGTTCGATTAAGTGTTCGGTTGGTTCCTTCAAGGTGCTTTTGGCGAATTTTTCGGTTGATTTGAATTTCATATTTTGGTTTGCTGTGCCAGCAATTTTTTGAGCTATCTTTGATTTGATTTTTTTGTGAGATTTGTTCATTCCCTGTTTAAATAATGGTCGAAAGTAAGACGGCCGAAGGTAAAACGGTAGTTGATCTGATTCTTGTGATGATGAAAATCACAGAACATAAGTTAAATGGCTCAAATTAACAGTGACTCGTCCTGATATTATATTGTTAGTGTAGTTAGTTAATTTATGTCTGCTCCAACTGTCACTCATTGGAATGTTTGGAGACAAATTTTATGTTATTTGAAGAGAGCTCCAGGACGTGACCTCTTATATAGAAATCATGGACACTCAATTATTGAGTGCTTTTCTGATGCAAATTGGGCAGGATGTAATATTGATGGGAGATCAACTTCAGGCTACTGTGTAATGTTGGAGGTAACTTAGTAGCAAAATCTTGATTCCAATCTCTTCTAGAAATTGAGAAATCCACAGTACACAGTAGCCTGAAGTTACCTCTAGAAACTGAGAAATCCACAGAGTTTCTAGAAGAGATTGGAATCAAAATCCCTTTGCCTGCAAAGTTGTGGTGTGATAATCAAGTTGCTCTGCATATTGCTTCAAATCCTGTGTTTCATGAACGGACCAAATATATTAAAATTGATTGTCACTTTGTTCGTGAGAAAATTCAGCAAGATATTATTTTAACTGGACCTGTTAAAACTGGAGAGTAGTTGGCGGATTTTTTTACAAAAGCTTTGAATGGTGCTCGTATTGATTATATTTGTAACAAGCTGAATATGATTGATATTTATGCTCCAGCTTGAGGGGGAGTGTTACAGAATGTAGTAGTTGATTAGTATTTGATATGTATTAGGAGACAAATAAGAATTGTAGGTAGTTGAGATCTATTAGGAAAAATAGAAGGCAGAACTTGAGTAGGTTACTGGTTTAGGATATATTTTACTTATATACATATATGTACCAATCTCTTCATAATAATCAATAAAACTCTCCTATTTTTTTGAACAGTAATATTTGTGGAGCTGGTTTTTTCTTCCATTGGAACAACTTGAATTGTCATATAAAAGATAAGAAAATTATGAACTTACTGTTGTTATTAATTTGGAATATTTCAAAGTTAATATGACATATCCTCTTCAATGGTGGCCAGTGCAATAGCTTTTGGGTTTCTGAATTTCTTTGGGTCTGTATTTGGTGATCTTACGGAATCAATGATCAAACGAGATGCGGGTGTCAAGGACTCTGGCTCTCTAATACCTGGACATGGTAATGACTTTCAGCATATGTTTAGCTTGTTCTATCTCTGTTTATTTATTAATTGTTTGAGACAGCTGGTTTAATATCTCATTTGTTTCATATGGTTCTTGTATTATCTTCATCTATTCATTTATTTTGCGAAACACACATCTGGTTTAATATGCTGTTTGTGTGCCCAAGGGAAATATTCATGTTTGCTTTTCTTTTTTTCTTTTTTCAAAAAATGTGGTTGGTTCCACTTGGATATTTGTGCCATTACCAAAATTTATCTTAGTACTCATTTTCGGTCCTTCCAACTGTTTCCAACTTTCCACATGACTTGAAAACTATGTAACTAAGAAGAAGATTGGAAACACAAAATGATGGCCTCTACAGCTAAGGGCTTTTGGTTTTGAGTAAGGATTCGCAGTGAGCACAGTGATTCTGTATGTTAATTTCTTCAGTTCATAGCTTTCCTTTGAAGATCACAGTAATCTTATCATGATTTACTGGATTGCATGGAATCCTTGGTATGATTAGGTTCTGTACTGCCTATATCCTGAGAGAAGGGAGAGCATTTTACCATTAGTTGATTAATTAGGTTTACTAGAACCCTGAATTTCCTCTATGTTAAGCCTTTGGAGTATACTCCTTAATTTTTGCTTTTTATTTACGATTAGTTGATTAATCAGGTTTACTAGAACCCTGAATTTCGTCTATGTTAAGCCTTCGGAGTGTACTCCCTAATTTTTGCTTTTTATGATTCCATGACTTCCCCTCAATTTTCTTTTTCAAGCACCTGAAAATCAACTATTAAAATGGGATCAGGCATCTTTTTCTTTGGAATCCAGTCCTGTCTGCTTGACAAGAATATGACCTTTAGTTTATCTTGTTAAGATAAAAACACGGTAAAACTATCATCACTTGGTTTTGCTCTTTGTGAAAGCTTGTCCTTTTTCAATTTATACCCAGGCTGGTTGTATAAGGTAATCTAATTCATTATAATTTTGCACATCCTTATAACATTTTAGTCTTGTTGTCTGTCATGCATTTTGAGTTAAATATCAGTTATCTCATATATATATACCTGCCTTTTCTCTAATGTTTCTGTAAAAACTGGCACTACATACAGGTGGAATACTGGACCGAGTGGACAGCTATATTTTCACGGGTGCACTTGCATACTCGTTTGTCAAAACCTTCCTACCACTTTATGGAGTTTGACATGAAAACCATTGGCTAATAGCAAGAAAAAAAAATAATGAAAAGACTGAACTTTCTGAATTTCATTGTAGAAAGCTAGAACAGCAAACGAGCACACACTTGAGTAAAGTTGGAGCATCTATGGAGCAGACGGAAAGGTTTTCTTGTTATGAAAATCTCATAGAAGGCGCTGAGATTTACATTGACAAGTCTATCAGGTTTGGATGATCGGCAAGTGGAAACGTGTTCACGAGAATACCTTGCGGAATTGCCTGAGGTCTATTTTGCATTGCTGGCAAATCAGATGTGGTGGGCCTCTGAGATAACATGGATTCATGGTGATATCTGCAGTAGATATAGAGCCTCCATAGGCTATGAACATTTTATTATATCATGCGAGAGCACCATTGTTAATTTATGCTACATTTTGCTGTTCTATGTTGGCTGCAGTAATAAGTGCACAGTGAATCATTTTTTGCAAACCGAGGAAATATGACCCCATTTCTATGGCATGATTGCTTTATTTGTTATGGTTAATTATATAAATTCAGTTGGTCGTAGAAATTGCGTATATCTAAAGCAAGATATGAGAGGTATATACACACATCCGAATGCTGTATGCATATCGACACCATGACCATCGCAGAACTACTTTCAGGATTCGGACAAAGGAATTGTATGTATTTTTCAGCCGTGGTTGGGTCGATTCCATTGTCTGTGCTATTCTCCAGAACTTGCTATGGGCCCCAATAGACTTAAAGAAAATTTAACAACAATGGTTGGAAACATTATTTATTAATTTTCGGAAAGGGTCCCCTGAAATGGAATCATTCTCAGAAATGGGAAATTTTTTACTCAATCAACAGATGGGACCAGATTAATTAGACATCTGCTTAAGGTTCAAACGGATAATCTTTTTTTTTGGTTGTGAATGCTTAAGGTTTTTTTTTTTTTTTTTTTTTTTTTTTTAAATCCATTTACATGATTGAAAGAAATATGGCTTTTTCAGTCAGGCTGTGAAGTGGTTTTCAACAGGCAAAAATGAAGGCATGTCAACCTTTAGTGCCGTCCAAAATTATGATGAAAATAGAAGAGAAGTCCCTCTCTTATCCCCTTAACCGAAAGAAAGTCTTCTTAATGCTAACTACCACCTACAGACATCAGTTCTTGTCATTTCACATGCACTTGTTTCTTTAACTTCTCTTGTTTGGCCTTATGTTCTCATCATACTCCTTTAATTATAATAATAATAATTAGTCTCACCCACACACCCTTTTTTTTTTATCCGATTTCCAACTCAAATTCACAATTTTATTTTATAAAAAAAAATTGAATTATGAAAAATCTTCCATAGTTTCTCTTAATGAGTTCTTTTTCCCTTTTGAAAAAGGGAAAATACATATAATAACTTAAAAAGAGAAAAACATATAGTTGACCTGAATGGATGAGATAAAACCAAAAAAAAAAAAAAGTATGGCAGCTAAGGGCAACAAAAATCCATGCAAAAGTGGTGCAGAACCATAATCTCCACAAAGTATATATAGATGAGAGGCGATGAGAAAATAGTCACTTGAGGTCCTACCATAAGTAGGTCTTGACAAGCAATGAGTGCTTGCTTTTGGGTTTTGGCACATAAAGAGAGATGGAGAGAAAGCAACAAAATTTATAAATTACAAAATGTGGGGAATGCACAGAATGCGTTGTTTCTAAGCTGACTAAGGAAATTAATGGAAGATATGAAAAGAAAACGATGAAAGAGACTTAAAGAAGAGTTGGAGAAGATATGGTGGGCTACCATCTTTTAAAGTATATTGCAACTCGCATGAATTTATATCAACTTTTCCATTTCTCAATCCAACCTTTTGCTTTGCTTTTCTTTCCGTTTAATTATTTTTTCTTTGATATTTGCGTTTGATGCTCTCCCCAACTATCGCTTTTAGCCTCGATCCTTCTCCTGTTCTTGTTCACCCTTTTGATTTAATTTACATACTATTATTGAAGAGAATTCCCTAGTCCTATGAGGCTTCTTGAATACAAAAGGTGCTTGTACACCTCAGTTATATTCCTTAATACTTTATGAGCCATCTTTTTAAGGGCTTCAAAAGTGTTATACTTTTATGGGCTTCCATATCTAAGACAAGGAGATGCTTCTGTGTCTGTGTGCATTGGGAATCTGGTTTGCTCTGGGCATTGAGGTGACTAAAGGCAATACATACATTTGCATACACCCTTGCGTGGATCTTTTTCTTACATTATATATGTATGTGTGTATGGAGAGTTGAAAGATATTGTTCTATGTTGTTTATTTTCACTTTCAACGTATTTCCTCTTTAATCGATACACCACCTTTCTTTTATAAAAGTGTTTTTTTTTTTTTTAATTTATATGCATATAAGAAAATTCCATTTATTTATATAAAGTAGATGATTTTTTATTTTTTATTTTTAAAAAACATTTACCCCTTCTCTAAATGATTATCCCCGCCACAATGAAATCACACGTTTTACACAGAATAGTAACCCTTAAGACTGAGGGCATCGATACAACCTGACATATATCTGAGATCATTCATGTACTGACTCTGCCTTTTCAATTTTCCCAATCACACGACCCAAGTGTACGTGGATGGTCAAGTCTTAATTTGTAGCATTGACCGTAAAAACGTGGCACCACATAGGATAATGACCATTCCTTCGTTCTGCATTTTGGGACCCACTTTATAACTTGAAAGCCAAGCCAGCAGGATGTAAATATAAGTCTCCAATTTTGGTACAATTTCTTGGGTCCCACTTGGCTTCTTTATCCAATAGTTGCATTTCGGAAATACAATTTATCTTAAAATAAATTAAGTATATAGATTTATGGACCGATATTTTTTATTAATATAAAGTAAGACGCGTATAAGTGATTAAAAAGAAAGCATTATATTACTCTTTCATTTGTACAATTACAGTACCAATGAAATTAATAGGCATATCAGCAAAGCATACTGGAAAAAGATTGGACAACATTCAACAGAGGGAAGAGAATTGAAAAAGGATAATTCTGATTTAAAACATCTTGTTTTCCACATTCAACAAAGGGGGTGAGCAATATAGATCTAAAGTGACAGGAAAACAAGAGCTGTAACTGTACACAGCAATCCAGTTACTAAGATGTTTAGTTTCTTGATCCGAAAATAATAAGCCTAGGCTACATTGAAAATTTTCAGAAATTACATTAGTGCGTTATCAGGAATGGAACCTCAGCAAATAATAACTAATTGGTTGAACCAATGTCTGGATTCCTCAACACCTCCAAGCTGAAGCTGAGATGACCTCCTTTCGCTGCCAGCAAAGAACTAGCGAAGACTGCCTCTTTTCCACATGAAATCCCCTAACTGGTGCTCGTTGCACCAAACACTCAGCTTGTGACTCGGCAAAGTTACTGAATTGGAATGGACTCAGCCCCGACTGCTGAAACAGACTCTTCCAAGGAGAACTCCTATCAGGGTGTCGATAACGACCCAATACAGTTTTCTCAATACCCGGTTGGACCAAGAACCTCTCAATCTTTTGCAGCCCATCTGGGTTCATATTCACAGCTTCCAAAGATTCAAGCAGACTTGAATATGATTGAATAGAATGATGTACATGGTGGGCGAATGGCAGGTCAGTTCGATCGCAGCCCCTGTCCAAAGTGACCACAACTTTAGGTGAGAGCTGCTTCACAAAGCCAAGTGCCACGGGAAGGGATGATGGGTAGCTGGAGAAGGGCGCAATTGGAAGATTCACAGCAATTACTTCTTTCTCGGTTACACGGACTGGAAATGACCAAGAACCAACATTTAAAGATTCAAGCCCCAAAATTTCGAGCTCAAATGGCATGTTGATTTCGCTCGCGAAGATTCTTAAATTTTCTTGAACGAAACCGAGCTCGACCTCGTGTGAGGAAGGGGAAGCAAAAGCTGTGATTTTAAGAGAAGGGGCAACCCCATTCCTCATAGCCAGCTCTTGCATCAGAGAAGCCCATTGCCCACCGAAACCAATATCAAAATCAACAATATGAATTCTATCAAAACCTTCACAGGCCTCAAGGAGGGCTTGATTACAAGTAAAATTTGCAAACTGAAGGATCGGAGAGATCTCGGAGAACAACTTGTAAGCCCCAATCTTGGAAATAGGACTAAAATCAGACAAAATCGATGGGTTTGTAGTGTCGTTCATGCGAAGCAGCAACCCCAAGGCTTCCTTGAAGTAAAAAGCAGCCCTATTGTGAGGCTTGCCCACCGGAAGAGAGAGCTGGTGATTGAGCCGCGCCAATATCTCTTGCGCAAGTACCGGATTGCCGGTTTCGATCAGCTCTGCTGCCTGGCATATTGAGTTTAATATTGGCTGCTGGGCCGCTAATTCATCCGTCGCATTTTTTTGCTTCATCATGGTCGGTCGCTGCTTCTGAAGCATTTGAAGCTGATGTTGCTGTCGTTGGAGAAATAACTCCGGCCTTGAATCGGAAAAAGGAACCTTCGGCACTTGAAAGTTGGTTCCAATTGACCCTGAATTAAGCCGCCTATTTGGCGGTGGGGATAAGAGATGGTGCTCTTGCAATTGGGCATATGACAACGACAAGAACATAGTCGGATTCTTGGCATACTGAGCTTGATTTTGGTGGGTTATCACCTGTAGGTTGAAATTCTGCGGCTTCTCCTCTGCACCTTCAATTGGTGGTGGTGGTGGTTGATGTTGAAACATACTCGGTAATATGTTGCCAGCTGAAGTAGAAATTACCGAGTTCAGATTTTGGCTCAGTACCGAATCAGTCCTAGCATTTTGGCTCAGAAGAGAAAACTCAGGAAAAGTTCCATGAACAGAAGGGTCAATGATGTTCACCAAGGAGGTACTATTACTAGGCTCAAAGCCCAAAGCCTGATCTACAATCTCAAAACCCGCATTGAACTCCATATCTTGCGACCCACTTCGACTTTGCAAGAGCCTGTTCAATGCCAAAGAGGGGTCGTCAACATCACCCATAATTAGCCTCAAAATTGACTGTTCATGACTAGGTGACCCAGGCAACATGCCCTCCCAGTCTTCCATTCCTAGCTGCCCACATTTTTCAGTACTTAAATCTACAGAGGGATAGTCGGAAACCACCGTTGCCACGCCGGTGGTGGTTTCGGTGGAGGCACCTCCACCGCCTTGCGAAGAAGACAGTGTTGAGGTGGATGTTGGAGGGCTCGGGCTTCTTCTCGCGTCCAGCACAGATGTGGGCTCACTGCCCACATAACAGCAATTTTCTTTGGTATTGCTGTTTAGCCAGTTTTGTGGCTGTTGATGTTGATTTTGAGGTTGTAGTTGAGAGAAAGAGTCTGAAGAAGAAGAAGAGAAATCTAACACCCCCTTCCCTTGGAAATCCTCGAAGGGCAAGGGCATGGCGTTCATCTAAGAAACTCAACAACGAGAACTTGTCGGAAAGAACCACAAAATCCAAGAACCCAAAATTCTCCAGTTAACAAAATCAAGAAATACCCACCACCCCTAAGATTTTTACTTACAAAGGCAAAAAGATTAGTTTGAATATCAAGAGCAGATGCTGAATTTCAATGGGACGATTTAGATGAGAAAGTTGGTTAAATGCATGCAGAAATCAGGGGAAAACAAAGGTATTAGTACACAAATATAAAAGCTCATTGTTTTCGTAATTTACGTCAAATTCCTAGAAAGCCCCTGCCAATTTACAGGAGTATTAAAACAGATCCATGAGGAATGGCAGGGGTATTATAGTAAATATAAAGAAACAGGTTCTGGTAGCCTGGCTTTCAAAACTGAATCTGACGAGTGAGGCTTCTGGGAGTTAGACAAAAATCGAGGCAGATTCAACGGCTGAGATATTTGAGTAAAATAAGTGTATGGCTGTGATCAACAGTTGAAAGAAAATAAGGGAGGTTTTGGTTCAAAGCGAAAGTGCTGAATTCCTCGACTCTTATTGACCAATGCAGCATTTGGGTTGGTTGGATCAACTGTCCCTTTCTGCTCTCTGTTAAAAACTATCAAGTAACTATGAAAATTTTTATTATTAATATAAATCTTTTTTTTTTTTTTTTAACAGACCAGAAAAGTAATTTTCAGTTGCAATGCTGAAGTCTCTCTATTATAGCAAACATATATGAATAAGAAATTTGTAAATGGGTATGCAGTTTTTGAGTTGCCGTTGATGGTGTTGTCAATTGGCAACAGATATGAGAGATTGGTTTTGCTCGCTGCTGTAATCCGAGCAAATGAAAAAAAGAAAATCCTGGGGTTTTTTGCAGAATGCACCCACTGCCGCTGGCCACCTAGACGCAAAGAAGCAGAGTAGTTGGTGTAATAGGCAAAAATAAAAGTGGTTACTATCAGTCAAATCTATAATGAAGGAAACAAAGAATTTAAAAAAGAGTGGACAAAACATAGAGCCACTTGTTTGTTGCTTTCTACACAATAGCTTCTTGTGTTGGCATGCTTTTTTATTTCAACGTTGCTCTCAATTTTTCTGTTGTTTTTATTGCATCTCTTAGATTGAAGATGGATCATCCGGCTCTAAACTTGAAAACAGCAGACATGTCCTTTTCTTTTTTTTTTTAATTACTTTCCAGCAGTGAATGGGATATCTGACGATAAAAAGTGGACGTACATTGCTGCTGGGAGTCTAATTGTCCGAAGAAGGGGACATGCTTAGGACTGTGTTGAATTGTTTAGAGAAACCATGATTTGGACATGTCAGTAAGGACTAAGGAGGACTTTGTTAATGGGTTCAGCCCCATGTGAACCCTCTCTACTAACAACAACTCTATCCTTCTTCTACCTCATATGAAGTGTAAAGTGACCCAAAAGTCACTCCATTTCCCTCTTTTTGAGTTTTCTATTCAAGTTTTAATTTCTCCCCAAAATTTTTGTATCTTTTTGTTGCCTAAAGAAGGGGTAATCCAAGTTCTTTTCTCTCTTCTCAAGACACCCTACCTACCTATCCCCCAAGCAAACACAAAATTAAAAAAATCCATAACCACATATCAAAGTCTTCTTCATTTTCATATTGGTCTTGTTTCATGTTTTTTTTTATTTTTTTATGATTAATTAGCTATTGGATTAAGGGATTAAGAAACTCTACCCTACCCACCTTCCTAGATGCTTTTTAGAGGCTTTAATTATCATTTAAGTTTCTAACTTTGTTTTCTTGTTGACATGCCATGATTGGTATATCTCTCTCTCTCTATATATATATATGGAACGTTGCTTCTTTCAACCCCATGACCCAACCTCTCCTGCAACAACTTCATGACGGCAAGCTGAGGACTGATGAAGTTCATCATGTGGATGCCTATATATCAAAAAACACTTCATTAATATTCAAATCAAAAGAGATCCTTTGAACATCCGAACCAAACAATCTCAATAAACATGTGACACAGACCTTTGGATAGACCCATGTAAAGCCCACATAGGTAAAACAAGGCGATATGCCTAAGGGCCTATGGTTTATATTTTTCAACACTCAAATTTAATAATTTTTAATTAATATATTTTTAAATAACATTTTAAATTTATATCTAATAAAAAAAGTTTATTTATTTATTTATTTATTTTTTTTAAATTTTGAAAAATAACGCCGACAAAAGTTAATTAAAATATATATATATATATATAAAAGAAGAAGAAGCATCCATGTGCAGCGCTACAGCTTAATATTAGTTTCTCATAGCTTTTATCGTAATTGACTGATTACCACCGTCTTTTATCACAAAAGAGAAACCTTGGAGCGCTTCGTCTGCCCACTGCCTCGCCGTCGATATCCCGTCTCATAATTCTGTTTACGGGTAAGCCTTCAATGGCTGCCTTCTTTTCTCTTTTTATTTCTTTCAGTTGCATTTATTACTCTGTTTGGTTGTCGCCTCAGAATTATGTATATTTCGATTTCGCCTTTTATTTGATTTTTTTCTATTTATTTCTTTAATTAATTTTTAATTTGGTATGGCTTTTAAACTTAATTTATTTATTTATTTATATGTATTTGATACTTCCCAGAAGTTTGAAGAACATGGCAAGGAGCTGCTTCAAGCTAGAGCATGATTTTGGTTTTTTCTTTTTCAGATGATTTTATCTTGGATTTTCATTACCCTAATCGTTTTTTTTATTGGTTTTTAGGTTTCTTATTCAAAATAATATTGTGTCTGCAGAGAAGAGGAGCGCTGAGGCTGCAAGAATTAGGGATAAATACCCCGATAGAATTCCGGTGAGCATTGGTTGTTGACCTTTGGTTTGTTTCTCTATTTTTTTAATAAGCTTTGGGAGTTGATAAGTGAACTATTCCATATTTAATGAAATTGAATGACTGGAGTTATAATTACAATTGTGCACCAGTTTATAGGTCAATGTTGTGCTTTAGGGATCAACTTCAGCAATCTAATTCCTGTTGTGCTTCATTGATCAACTTGAGCAATTTAATGAAACTAAGGTAGGATAAAGGAAGGATTATGGGAATCCGTTCACTTCGATTATGAAGAAATAAAGAAATGAAGAAGAATTCTTCTATTGCATTTCGGGAATCAAAGAATTAAAACAGAAATGAAATACCTCTGCTCTTACATGTATAGTTACAAGTAGCTGAACTAGAAAACTGTTCTGCAACTAACTAACAGAATTAGCTCTACTACTTCAACACCTAACTGACTTTACTAATTTTACTAATTTTTTTGCCTTTAGCTTTGTTGCCTCCTATGCTGCTGTCGAATAATATCAATGATGATGGCTTGATTGTCTACATTATTTTCATGCTACATTTCTGCTATGAGTAGAGAATGCCTCAATTTTATCATTTACATTTTGAAGTGCAGTGAATAGAGCCCTGAGTTTTAAGGGATTGTTCTATTCTTTTAGATTCTTTGTGGGGAAACTTTCTTGCCTGAACTGAACAGAACAACAGGTTTTTCTATTGTGGCTTTTTTTTTCTTTCAACAATAGTCATTTAAAAAATATCATTGGTGATAGGGTTCACTTATAGTATCGCATTTTGGGGTTATGGTAATGTCAGCTTGATTATTTATTGGCTGAAGGCAGAGCCTGTTAAAGGTACCACCTCCTCTTCCTCCATCTCTTCTCTCTAACAGAAATGAGGGAGAAGAAAGGAAATAACGCTGGAGAAGATAGCCATCAGTAGTGTTTCATGTTGTACTTGTAGCTAAGCACAATCCTTTGTGCAGTTAATGTTGATTACTCATTTAGAGGACTGTTGATTAAATTCTTTGCTTGCTGGAGTGTTGTTTGCTCAAGCTGTATGTTGTTTACTGGATGGAATATGCAATGGTTTACCTTCCTACCATAGGCAAAAGCGACTTACACCTTTGTATACTCAATTTTTTTCCATTTTTTATTGATTCCGGCAATTTCTAGGTAATTGTGGAGAAGGCCGAGAGAAGTGATATTCCCAACATTGACAAGAAAAAGTAAGAACCAATTTCATGCTGCAATTTTTCCCCATCAATTTCTAGAATGTCACTGAGTTGTTTTGGATCTTCATTTGATGGATATCAACATTTAAAATGCATGATACTATGTCTTCATTTTGACATTGGTTAAAAAATTTCAGATACCTTGTCCCAGCTGACTTGACTGTGGGTCAGTTTGTATATGTAATTCGGAAGAGAATTAAATTGAGTGCAGAAAAGGCAATTTTCGTATTTGTGGACAATGTACTCCCACCAACAGGTAGCAATCTCTCTCTCCCACCCGGTTTATACACACATAAATGATACTATGTATGAATGTGGGTCAATTACTCGATATTTTAGAGAAAATTGTTTTAAAGTAGTTATTTATAATGTATCTTGTGTGCATAAGATCTGTAGTTAACATAATGGGTGATGTAAAAACCCATTATTTTATGTTTCATATCAGATAGAATTACTGGTGGTTGAAAATACTGGTATTTTGCCGTTTGTAAAATTTAATAACGATGATTACTTATTTAATTCTGATGTGTTGCAGGGGCAGTGATGTCAACAATCTATGATGAAAAGAAGGATACAGATGGATTTCTGTATGTAGCATATAGTGGGGAGAACACATTTGGAAGCAGATGCTGCTGTGGCTCAAGGCAGATTATAAAATGCACCAGGAGCAATGCTTCTTCACTCGCATAAATGCGGGATCCATTCCCTGCAATTTATTGAAAGACCCAGATGTATCTGACTGCAAGGGTAGTGCTTCAAGTGCACCCAATAATTTCTTGCAGCTCAAGTACTTTTGATGCATTCCATTCTCTGTGATGTCATTCATGTGTTCCTCGTCTTCATAATGACTTGGCAAAATCTATGCAAGTCTTTTCTTGCCTTGAACAGTTACAGTATGATGTCTACTTTCGATAACATTGCCCGTCTTTCATGTACAGAATACAATTGTATAT